>CAJNIZ010044772.1:19265-32513 GCA_905231905.1 Symbiodinium pilosum
TAAAATTGTAAGAAATGGTCAGATTTCCTTTAAACTTGCATAGAAATGATCAGATTCCATTTTGGAATTAGATAGAAATTGTCAGATTCTTTTTCAAATTGAATAGAATTGGTTAGCTTCCCTTTAAGATTGGCTTCTTCATCCTGGTAAAACGTCTCGTGGAATATTCTATCTATCGTTCTGCAAAATCCCGGTTTTCAAAAAAAATCACCCCCCCAAAGATTTAATTCTATCTGCTCAAGGATGACTATATATGGGGCTAATAAAGGCAGGACATTTGTCAGTAAGTATGGTTACATTCAAGGCTACGAACCATTTAGCGCATTTCCAGGCCATCTAAGCGATCCCTGACGTGTTCAGGGGGAACACTTCCAGCCTTGTGTTACGGCAACTCCCAATCAGGAACGAATGACTATCCTATCCTATGACTGTTTTGGGGTCATTCCTATGTTAGTTCGGGTTACCCCACACTGGCTCATACACCTAAACGGTGAACGGAATTCATCCCCCAAACTAACATGGAACCTGACAAGGGGCTCTTTGTAGACTATTACCCTTTGAACCACAGCAAGACCTAATTACTGTATAGGGCTCCATTTCAACTTGGGAAGGGTAGTCTGCACAGCGGCGACAGAGGCTAGCACCAGGGGTTCCAAGCAAGCTAGCGTCCCTTCCGAAAGTCTAAGCCCTCGGTAGGGTTTAAGGTTTGGGGTTTAGGGTTCAGGGTTTGGGGTCTAGAGTTTGGGGTTCAGGGTTCACGGTTGAGAGTTTAGGGTTTAGGGTGAAGCCTCTTAGAGTAGGGTAACATTTAACCTGGTGGGGCTTACATGACTTGATTATCATTGTTACTCTTATTACTTTGTTCTCATTATACTGGTTATTATCATTATTAATATTGTCATTAGTACCAATACCATTCTTATAAATGTTATGAATCGTATTATTACGAACGTTTTTCAAGGGAACTCAACAGCAGCTTTCCCACGTACCCGCTGCAGAGCCCAAGGAACCGGCAGACCGTAGTTCTGGGTTGATCTTTTATTCAAGAACTTAAAGCAAGTTACCATAAGATGAGTATACAGTAGGAATTAGGGTTTCCTTGCTAAACCGCCCAACCCTAAAACCCTAAACGTTAACTTTATCCAAGTTGCTTTACAGCAACCCAGATCGGAGAGTAGTTGGGCGTTGACGGTTCGGTTCTTTCACCAAGGGCTGATGGCAAGGGTTGGTTTCAAGTGGGCTTCCCTTCCGGTTTTCTGGTGTAATGTGGACCCCTGATTAATGAACCCATTCTTTTAGAGGGCCTTAATATTAGGATCCCTATTATCATCCCTATTAAGGGGAGGAGGTTTATTAATCATGGGTCTGGGTTAGGGTGCTTACGAGGGTCTGCTGAAGCTCAAGGAAGGGAAGCTTGCTCATGTGTTCATCATGACCCCCTCCTGACTGGTTTACGGTTTAGGGTTTACGCCTGGACTTGGTTGAATAGAAAGCGCGATCTTCTGTTCACTTTCCATCAAACTAACATGGAACCCGCTATAGGTGCGCGTCAAAAGGACAAAAGTCTTCATAGCCCTTTTCCGAACCTAATGCAGAAGCTGAAATGAATCCCAAGATTATGGTCCTAGATCCCTTGTATAATTATGATATGGGTACCTCGAGACCTCAAAGTGTTGTTCAGGCCCTTGTTTTTCCCAATCAAAAACGACAATTTCCATGTCATTTTGCACTTTTGCCTTTCTATTGATTCCCAAGAACGGGGAGAGTAACGTCCATAAACCTTGCACACGAAACCCTACATCATTATGATGCTTTGGAAATGGGTAGGTTTCTGCGCCCAGGGCACGACGAGGTGGTGCGCCTTTTGACGGAAGCCGGAGCTGCCATCGGCGAGGCAGATGGCTCCCTAACTTGAAAGATCAGTGAATCTACCCTAAACTATAAGCCCTGAACCCGGAACACTAAACCCTAAACCCTGAACCCTAATCCCCGAACCCTAAACCCTAAACCATACAGGAAGTTGGGACATTTCATGCGAACCTGTCAGGCCTACTTGAGGATCCATTCTGCCCTTCCTAGATTGGGTAAGCCATTTGAGCTCATGTCATTGTTTGTGTAGGGTTCGAGGTTTACGGTTGCAATGCTTCAAGCAGACTTGTTGGTGCATTTGGCTACATGGGTGAAACGCCTCAAGCCCCTGAACCCCTTAGTACTTGCCAGGAATGAAAATTTCCCTCCCAAAAAACACCAAGAGCATACCCATCCATGCAACAAAGCTAAGCCCCAAAGCCCATTTGAGAAAGCCCAAACCTAAGACATAAAACCCTAAATCCTAAACCCTAAACCCTGAACCGTAAAACTGAAACCCTAAGACTTAAACCCTAAATCGCTCACCAACTTAGCGTTGGCTTTGCATTTCATGGGTCACATGCGCAGGATGTCGGCTCCGATCTTTTGGTGTTGCTGTTCTGGAACTTTGGTCAACTTGCCAGAATATGAGCTGTAGTCTAAACTGCTTAAAGGGAGTTATATAGGGTTTAGGGTTTAGAGTCTAAACTGCTTAAAAGGGGTTATCTACGGGAAAAATTGGGGAGCATTAGAGGGCCTATCAAGCGGGATACTAGGAATTCAGACTACATAGCTCATATGGAAATCGAACTTCAGGAAAATGGATAATTTGTCACCCATCGTGGTATATGATGGGGATCTATTCATAAATAACTAGGTGGGGGGCTTTAAGGTACCAGCCAAAAGAAGTTTTCTCGTGAGCGTTATACGGCAATGAGTTTAGGCTCCTTGACAGCAGTCCCAATAAAGAGTCCCCCAGACGGTGATATGACCCTTGCCAAAATCGCAACCTCTAAAAGAAAGGCAGCCCCGATTAACCACCGCCGGGCGGCTCCATTTAGTGAAGAATGCTGGAATCAACCAGAGCATGGAAAATGCTTACAACATTACTGTAAGCCCTATAAAACCAAAAAGGGTGTAGGGTAAAGGTTTTAGGGTCTAGGGGGAAGAAGAACTGGGCTATAGGGGAAAAGTGTGCCGGACGGTATGAGAATTATTCTAGGGACTTGTGGATCCGTTCCTCCATGCCGTATTTGATCCCCCCAAACGTAGGTAAAGTAATGGCCCAAAATCTCTAAATATGGTCAAAGAGGCCATCATTCTACAATTTGTTGGGGGAGTCCAGGTATTGACACCACCAAGTGTCGGAGGTTGAGGACCGATGAAGAGGTTTTGCGGTTCGCAGGTAGGGCTCAGAATTTGAAGTTGATGTTGTTGTGCAAGTCTAGGGTTTAGGGTTGGTAGGGTTGAGGGTATAGGGTTCAGAGTTGAGGGCTTAGGGTTCCGGGTTTAGGCTTGAGGGCTTGGGGTTGAGAATTGAGGGCTTAGGGTTTAGGGTGTAGGGTTGAGGGTTAGCACGCAGGACAGCTTGCAATCAATTCCTAGGTCCTTCCGGTGGTTAGTAGCAGGATGGGTTCCTATATTCCTTAGCCGTTCCCTAAACCCCAAACTCTACACCCTTAACCCCAAACCCTTAACCCTAAACCCTTAACCCTAAACCCCAAACCCTAAACCCCAAACCCTAAACTCTAAACTCCAAATTCCCAACCCTAAACCCCAAACCCTATAAATCCTATACCATAAAACCCCAAGCCCTAAACCCCAAGCCCTAAACCCTAAACCTACGCCTGATGGTCTCTGCATTATGAGCACCATGCAGTACGTAATCTACACAGGGTTTTTTGGACAGTGTTTAGGGTTTAGGGAAAATTTCTTGACTGTTCAAGTCCTAAGCCATACTCTTTTAAGCCCCAATGCCCCGAACCTTCGGCCCCTAACCCTAAATCCTAAACCTTGAACCCTAAATCCGAAACCCTAAAGTCCTAAAGCACTGAACCCTACACCCCGACGTCCCGCCAGCAGGCGGCTGGCACTTCGCAGACGCCGGGGGTTGAGGAACCTCAGCCAAAGCGCCCGAGACAGTGAACCAAAACAGGGGAAAGAACGGATGCTATGGTGGACGCGGTTTAGGGTTTTAGGGCCTGCATGACCCTAAGTGTCCTAAACCTTGGAAATTATTATGGTACTGTGGTATACTAAGGTCATGCAGGATTTCTAGTATCAACAATAGGGCTTCTGGCCTTAGGGTTTAGGATTTAGAGCTGGGGATTTAGGATTTGGGAATGTGGGGCATTTAGGATTTAGGGTGTAGGGCGCTTTGGGGTTCAGGATTTAGGCTTTAAAGGATTCAGGGCAGAGGGTCTTAATCAGGGTTGTCCAATTCAGGTTTTTTTGGGGTTCAGCATTCAGCTTCGTTTTTTAGGACTTCGGGTGCAGGCTGCGAAGTCATCTTGTTCAGCTTGAAATGAATCCGCAGAAGCCAGATCAGTCAACCTGCCTTCGGTTGATGATTTTTGGGTTTAGGGTTTTGCGGGTTTAGGGGTTTAGGGCTTAGGGTTTATAATCCTCATATATACTTATAATGTCCTATATTCACTCCCCCACTCCCCCTTAAGCACCAGGAAGTAAAAGTCTGTCGTAGCTCAGTCTCCAAGGCTCAGGTTTTAAGGCTTAGGGTTTAGGGTTCAGGGTTTAGGGTTTTATAAAATCTCTTTTCCAGGGGCACATTCACGATGATAGGGGAAAATAGGGAATCTTCAAGAGATCCTACCGCACTTAGTGAGTGGGTAGTCTGTTTCGGGGTACACCTAAGCCTATACACCCTAAACCCTAAACCTTGATGTAAGCCCACGTCAGTCGCAAGGTTAACCTGTTTTGGGCCGGGGGAACTCAGCAGGTAAGTCTTAGGTTTCCCAAGGTGGCAAACATGGCACATATTTGTAGGTAGGAGAAGTACTTGATAATATTCAGTCCTTGTTATTATAGCTTGTTCAATTATACTTTCCCGTACTTATCATAGATACCCCCAAAAAATGCATGAGAGCCAGATTTCCATCAACTGAACCCCTTGCCTTAAACCTCAAGACGCAAACTCCAACAAGACCCGAACCCTGGATCTTGAACCTTGAGCCGCGCCACTTTAGATCCGAAACCCAAAGCTCTTAACATAAACACCCTAGCAACCCTAAAAACCATAAATCCTAAACCCTGAACCTTAAGCCCCTAAGCCCTGAAAGACCTACAAAGAGCAGTTGCTTGGCCGCCTCAAGGTCGGGGCAAAGAATCCCGATTTACATTTAAAGAATTTGTAGTTTTGGGTGTAGTGTTTAGGATTAGGGTTTAGGTGCCAATTTGGTTCATAAGGTTTCCAGGACTTACAGGATTGCAGTGCTTACAGGGTTCACATGCTTTATGGGTGTTCATTGGCCTTTTAGATTTTAGGGTTGAGGGTGGTTGGGGGTTACCCTAAACCTCAAACCCTCAAGACATCGTAGGACTGCTTGTGGGACTAGGGTTCAGGGGCTCCATCAGCAGCTCCCCCATATACCCCTATATACCCCTAAACACTTCTATAGTTCTTTAAAGGCGCATAACATAAACCCTAAACCCCTAAACCCTAAACTCTAGGCACATAAGGGCGCAATCCCAAGAGCAAGGGCGTTTCTACGTGTTGCGTGCATGGCGCTTTCCATTCGGAAGCTTTCCGGCCAGGAGGTGTACTGGTGTAGGCTTAGGGTTTAGGGTTAAGGGCTTAGGTTTTTTTTTTGCAATTTAGAGTTTAGGGCTTGGGGCTGGGGGGGGGACTCAAGTCAAAATTTAGGCAGTTAGGGCTTGCTTGAAGCTCAAGGTATGTAAAAATGCGGCTTTTTTGATCCAAAAACCCTAGACCCTGAAGCCTGAACCCTACACCCTAAACTCTAAACCCAAAACCCTAAACCTTACACGTGTTTTGCGCAAGTTTTTTACTCAAGGTAGGGGTCCAGGTAGGCGGTATACGGGCTCAGGTTTGCAGTGTTCGACCAGGTTGGCCGGCCCGGTGATGAGTAGAGAATGGGGGTTGGGGTTTTAGGGTCTAGGGCTTTAGGATTTTGATTTAGGGTTTAGGGGTTACCGTTCGGGGTTTAGGATTTAGGGTTAAGGGGTAGTACCCATACATCATTGAATCCACTGCCCCATTCTCTACTGACCATTTGAGGGGAATGCGGGTGCTAGTGCTAGTCTTCCTGTCCAGAGTGCGCAAGGACGGTGACTTTGACACCGGCGTTCTTGCAGCGGCTGTTGCAGCCTGGCCTGGCAGGGCCGTGTAAAAAAGGGCTCCTGTCGGGCATGAAGCGCCTGCACAACGCGGAGCTCAATGCCGTGCTACGCGGCGACAGGTAGGCCACAGTTTGGCAGGCAAGGTGGGGGTCTAGCATGAGTGCACAATCTAACTGTACTTGAGCAATAATTCTTTCCTTGTATGCCTTAAAACCAGGCGGTGTACAAAACCGTCCAGCAGTTGTTGCGCTCCCCCTTGCTGAGCAGCAGAGCCTGCTGTCCAAAATGGACTTGTTCGTGTGGGAGTCAGAGAGGCTGAAGCTGCAGGCGGGGCTACCTACACAGACGGCTGAGAGGTGCTGCGAATATTTGTCTGTTGCCACTGTCATGGCGTGGTCTTGTGTTAACGTGTCTTTCATCATAGCATTTTAGCAATAAACTTCGTGTACTTTTCTTAAATCCGAGCTGCTGGAAAGCGCTTGATAGCCGGGGCTGTGTTCGAGTGGCAGCAAGATAACCTTGCTTCGTTGAGCAGGCTAAGCCAGTGACTAGTTAGTTCGTGGCGTTGCTTCCTTTCCTGCAGACTGATCAAGCTGGTGTGGTTGACGATGCCATGTTCGCATATGCAAGGAAGCAACACACGTGCTGCATTGGTTCTACTCATGTTCTGCACTGTCTTGTGTTGGCTTGCGGTGCAGGAAGACCAGTGGGATGTGGCTGATGAGGACCGTCGTTGCACTCACATTGAGTTCTGTCTGTGGACTCCGAAGTTGGGGATCAGTGCGTCATGTGTCGTTGTTGCATTACATGTGCAAGCTTGGCAACGTCCGACCAACATTTGCACGGGAAAAAAAGTGAACGGGTTGAGTGTGGTAATTGTAGCTAATGGAAGCGAGTGCACGAGGGGCGCCGATGCGTTGTTGGACTTGCTGGTAGTGGTGCTTTGAAGGTAGGGCGGCTAGCGCAAATGTTATCACACACACGACTTGACCATCGCTTCAAACAGTAGTAGGTGTCGGTGGATGGTGGGAGGTCGGGACCGTCGTTTGAGATGTCACGGAGTGATCATTAAATGGACGTTGTTGTGTGTATGGAGTGCAAGCTAATGCTATTTTGGGGACACGCGCAAGACTGTAGATGAGAACAGTGTGTGAAGTGGAGGAAGCGGCGCCAGTATATGTGGCTCGTCGCGTCGGAGGCCTGTGATTGGATGCGACTATTTCTGGTCCAGCTTTTGTTGTTCAATTGATGTTCATAACATTATGTGGTCTGGCAGATGCGGACATGGCTGGTGACTACGACTTCGCGCGTTACAGGAAGGTGTGCCGTGAGGAAGTGACAACTCGTAGAATAAAGCGATTGTACTTGTACTACTGTAGATTCGAGCACTGCTTATTCGGCGTTGTTCACCGCTGTTAGGTGAAGGCCCCGCGGCGTAGCCTGGGAGCTCTGGACCTTATCCCTTACGTCAGCGAGATTGAGGAGGTCGTGCAACTGAACGACAGGATCGAGGACTGCAGGTGCCGCGCGCGTGGGCAGCGAGTGTGATGTTGTATGCTGCTGACGGGTGACAGCAGGCTGTCTCGCGAGCTGGGCCCCCTGTGGAGTGTCGACTTCATGAGAAGGTGCCTACTGCCCCTTTGTTCGTGAACTCTAGCATGAGTGGTTACTTCTGCTGCGAGCTTTCTGGCCGGGAGTTGCAGGCACCGTGAAACACTGTACTTGCTGTTGGTGCGCATGTAGTTGCTGCTGTGTTGCCGCTACATTTGCTTTGTGTATCCGAGGTGATCCCCAGTACATGCATGCAGTGGCTTTCCGTGAGAAGGGACTCGTTGTGTACGGTGCTCATACCTTGGACAAGTCCCCTACAGCGGTGTGGCTTGCTCGTGCGACGAAGACGCAGGAGACCTCGGGATCCTGTTAGATTTGGTATCCAGATGCTGTGTTTTTGCAGGTGAGTAGGTTCAGGGATTTGATGAGAAAGGGCTGAGATTTAAGGCGTTGCCCCATTCTCTGCTGACCATTTAGGAGTACGTTCAGGGATTTGATGAGGAAGGGCTAAGATTTAAGGGCTTGGGCATTGAGGTTAATGTAGACCCATGATTAATCAACCTCCTTCCTTTTAAGGCCCAAATATTAGGATCCCAGTTATAATCCCTGTTAAGGGGAGGGGGTTTATTAATCACGGGTCTGGGTTAGGGATTAAGGTGCTCTTAAGGTGTAGGACTTCAGGTGTCAAGTGCGCAGATCAGGATTCAAGCCTTAGGCCCTACCCTAAACTCTCAAGCCCATGTAAGCTTACCATTACTTGGGGTTGCCAAATTTCCTTAAATCCAAAATATCAAAATGTTCAGCTCAGAAATCAAGCGCCCGAACCCTAAGCAACGGTAAAAAATCTAAAGCCCTGAACCCTGAAATTTAAGCGCATCAGCTTGTTAGGAAGCCCGGTAGCATATCGTAGGTGCTGGCTGGTGGGCAGTGATTTGGATGGAGAGAATCTGGCACCACCCAATAATACCTTACCTGAACCCTACACCTAAACTAGGAATTCATTATTGTACTGCAGGGGCAGGGCCATTACGTGGCGCAACATTCCTCCACTGACAGTACTGCTTCATACAAGGACAAGGAAACAGTACCTCAGCATGCAGGCATCTGGGCTTTCAGAGTTCGTTATCTTCACTATCTCTCCTGGGGCACTATAGCCAGTCAGAACCGCAGACGGAGTACCGTCTTTCAAAATACAATAGAATCCCACAACGATCCCTTTTATCCCATCCAGATCCCCAATGTAATGTGCCCCTATCTAACCCCGTTATAGTAGTTTCCATTTTCTTTTCCATTATCCCAGTATAACCCAATACTACCAATACTACCCTAATGACTTGGGGAAGGGCACCGTATGGGCCGCGTACACACACGCACCTACATGCGCCCACGGTCCGCATTCCCAGCCCTTCTCACATGAGCTACAGTCTAAACTCCTTAAAGTGGGGGGGTTTATATGGGGATCGCATAGTGGACTACTATAGGGGATATTAAGGGGGATACTCGGAGTTTAGACTATGGTTCATATGGAGTCGTCCCAGTCTGGAGTTAAGTCTAGATCTAAAAACCCCAAGAACCGCAAACTCGCTGTAAACCTCTATCAAGACTACACAAGAAAAAGCCAGGCCACGAGATTACAGAGGCGCCTCCCTAAGCCTTCTACAACATTGTGGAAACGAGTTTAGGGTTTACGGTTTAGGGGTTTAGGGTTTAGGGCCTTACAAAACCTTCTGTGAGCATTTTGTCAACCTCCTAGAGAATTTACAGACCTCCTGCAAAAAAATCAATTGACCTACAGTGAGTTGAGACTATAGCTCAAATGCCGTTTGCTACATCCCATCGAACGACTTGCATAGGATTTTATAGAATGGTTTACCCGGACCCCCAAAGTATGTAAAATAATGGCCTTTGTGGTTGTTATTATGGGTTTAGGGCTATTATTTTACATACTTTTGGGGTTAGGTCAGGGTTTAGGGTACCTCACACGTAAACCCCGAACCCTGTATCTCCAAACCTGCAACATCGCGAGGTGGCCGCTCTCAGCGCTGAAGAGTTGACTGCGACCCGACGGCAGTTTAATGTAGAACCCAGAGGGTCCATGTACCCAATAATTTGGTACTTCGGTTTTGGGTAATAGTAATTATAGTACAGGTTTTGGGTAAGTATATGATTACGTACTTGGACCCTTAGGGGAAGCATGAATACCTGGGTCAATGTTAGGGATTTTTTTACTTTTTGGGGTATGGGATTCCTGGGATCCCTTTTTTCTTCCTAGGGTAATGTGGACCAAGATAACACAGGGTTGCTGGTTCAGTTCCTGAATACTGAATAGTACCAATGCAAGCTTGATTCGTCCAACAGTCACACATTTGGAGGGTGATAATGTATGGTATCCGAACAGAAAATCGAATGGTGTCCAAACAATAAATGTACATAGCAATTTAGAGAGGCTTCCAGATGAAATAGGAGGGAGAGGCAGCCAAGAAAGAATCTGCTAAAATGAGCCTTAGCCTTTCATCCGAAGTGCTGTAGTCTAAACTCGCTAGAAAGGGGGGTATATCGGGGATTATGTAGGGATTCTCACTGGGATTTTAAGGGGATGCTAGGAGTGTGAACTATACCCTAAACCCTGAACCCTAAACCCTAAACCCTATAGCTCACATGACCAAGACCCGAAGCCCTGAATCCTGGTCAGGGGGACTTTCCCTTGAAGCCAAGGGTTTAGGGTTTTGGGTTTAGGGTTTAGGGAGTTTAGGGTTTAGGGTTTGGGCCTAGCACTACAGAAGAGGAAGTGGTGCTATCCAAACTCCCTACCAATCAGCTTCTTTTATGGGTATGCGCTGAGGGTATGCTGAATATTTCTAAAGGTTTAAAGGTGATTCTTCAGGGTTCAGGGGCTAAGGTTTTCAGGTTAGCGGGTGGGGCACCGCTGTGGAAACAAGAGAACCCTTGGAACGACTTCGAAGCTGGCTGCAGAATTGGAAATCTTTAAGCGCACCAGAGCTCTTTCCTTCAACCTCAGCCTACACTCATCCGACATACATAGAGGTGGAAAGCCCGGAGAATGTTTCTGGCACGTGTCATAATTACTCTTCATGGAAGAGCCCGGTACGAGCCAAAGCTCTTGAAGTCTGAGGTGTGGGGTTTAGGGGTTTTGGTTTACCTAAACCCCAAAAGTATGTAAAATAATAGCCCTAAACCCATAATAATCACCGCAAAGGCCATTATTTTACATACTTTGGGGGTCCAGGTAGGGTTCATGGTTTAGCTTTACTTGATCCAAGACTCCCTCCATCAATGGTTATATGCCAAGGCGACAGTCCACCTACTCATACAGATTTACAGGAAGATTCCAGTCCCAGTTCCCTAGAACCGTAAGCCTCATGAACCGTAAACCCCTAGCACCGTAAGCCTTAAGCCCTTCACCCCCAAAAACCCTAAACCCTCTAAACTCCTAAGCTGTAAGCCCACTTAAACATTAAGCACAGAACCTAGGCCCTAAACCACCCAACTCCATGACCCTTGGCACTTGGTAGCGTTTACGGTCTAGGAGTTATAGAGTTTTGGATTCAGGGTTCAGGATTTAGGGCTTAGGATATAGGATTTGGCGGTACATGCCTGTAAAGGGGGTTATAGGGATATGTCGGTTTAGGGTTCATGGGACTTACGCCCTTACCTGGGAAGGGTCGATTTCCGTAGCCCAAACGCTGAACCCTAAACCCTAAGCCCTAAACTCTAAGTCCCAGTCCTGAGCCCTGAGCCCTGCAGTGTATACACTGAACCCAGCCCCCGAACCCAAAATCCCAAACCTTTCTCGACCAACCTGGTATACGACTAGAGTGGCAGGAAAAAGCGTAAACCCTAAAACCCTATACCACAACCCTAAAATCCTAAACTACTTCAAAACCCTAAAGCCCCAAACTCAGTTTTGCCCCGCCTGCAGCCTCAGGAAGGATGATGAACAGACAGGAAACATCCCATTGGCACAGGCGCCGTCAAGGTGAACGTATGCATATTGCACAAGGACGGGTACTCGCATAACGACGACAAGACGACTTTCAGCAGCACCGCCGTAAAATGGGGGCGAGCATCACAGAAGGAGCACAGAGATCTTTGTGCTCAGAACTTGTGAACCTGCGAATGGCATGGCGAGTCGGTCACTAGATCCGCTCAGCTGAGAAGCTGCCAGACATAGTGGTGTTCTTAAACCCTAATCCATAAACCCTAATCCCTATAATCCCTAAACCCTAAGCTGTTGCGTTTCCACTCACACCCTACACTCTCACCCTGAACCAACTCCTAGACACCAAAAGCCCCGAAGCCGAAACTCCACATCCAGAACTCTATAATCCCCCTTAAGTAGATATAGGGTTATATAGGGGTGATATTGGGATAATGGAAAAGAAATTGGAAACTACTGTTTAGGTTTTAGGGGATATAGTCCCCCTTACGTAGATAGAAGATGGGGTATAGGGGTATCTTAGCATAATATACCCAGAGCCATAGACTCTATCTACTTAACGGGGGCCATACACCTTCAACCCTAAAGCCTGAGCCTAAACCCTAAACCCTAAGCGGCGCCCTGAGGAGCTGACTTCTGCCTCCGGCGATTCCATTCGCGACTTGAAGAAGTCGCTGGCAATGAGCTAGCAGAGTGAAGTCTGGGGCTACATGGGTTTAGGGTTTAGGGATTAGGGTTTAGGGTCTAAACTCCATAAAGGGAATTATATAGGGGATCAAAACAGGGGAGTATTGTAGGGGTTGTTAAGGAGGATGCTAGGAGTTTAGACTATAGCTCATGTAGGATCCTGAGTACCTACCAGAATCATCCCCCAGCAGTCAAGGTTGCGGTTAAGGATTTTAATTCAAGTTACCATAATGCACAAACAAACCATATTAATTAATGTATATCCATATTATGGTCACTTAATTTAAGATTTACCAGCAACCCAGCAGTAGGTTGAGTTGTTCAGTTAAACAAAAGGCAGGATTTGGAGTCAAAGAGATCAGAGAAGCCTGAGAGGCTTCTATTTTCAAAGATCCCAAACCCTAAACCTAAAACCCTAAACCCTAAACCCTAGGGCCCGACCGAGGGTCTGCGGGAGTTCCAGGTTCATGGAACCCGAAA
Organism: Symbiodinium pilosum; assembly: GCA_905231905.1. NCBI lineage: Eukaryota > Dinophyceae > Suessiales > Symbiodiniaceae > Symbiodinium > Symbiodinium pilosum. The sequence goes on from CAJNIZ010044772.1 coordinate 32,107, forward strand.
GAAGGCCCCATATAGGGGTTTCCTGAAATGATAGGGATACCTTTTCAGGGTCCGTGCAATAAGGGTTGTAACATTTTTTGGGTCTATATTGGGGTCCGGGAGGTTCATGGAACCCTAAAGAAGGCCCTATATAGACTACCAGGCTTCCAGGCTAGTTTGGAGGAGGCTCCTACACGAGAGGGCCTTCTGGCAATCCCGAAGTCCACAGTTTACAGGGACCTCTCAGCCGTCTCCTAATCCTTGTGGTTCAAGGGACTCTACTGGGAACCCCAAATGGGGAACCCCAAGAATATAGTAGGTATATAATAGGAATATACCTACCAGGGTCCTTATATTCCATTATATTCCTGCTATATTCTTGGGGTTCCCTATTTGGGGTTCCCAGTAGAGTCCCTTTACAATAGACT
>CAJNIZ010044772.1:32613-48205 GCA_905231905.1 Symbiodinium pilosum
GTAGGTATATAATAGGAATATACCTACCAGGGTCCTTATATTCCATTCTATTCCTGCTATATTCTTGGGGTTCCCTATTTGGGGTTCCCAGTAGAGTCCCTTTAGTGGTGCTGTGGAATGATACGGTGCAGATGACCAACACGGTCCGCTGGTATCAGGCGGATGGGCGGCGTGATGTGTCTCGACAGTGGCTCCTACATGAGCTATAGTCTAAACTCCTTAAAGGGGGTTATATAGGGGATTATTTGAGGGTACTATTATAGGGGGGTTATTAAGGGGGATACTAGGAGTTTAGACTATAGCTCACATTGTGGTGCATGTGGGAGGTTCTCAAAACGGTCCACACGGAGATCTTAAGAAAGATGCTGCCAATATATCTTCCACATAGCACGCCTGGCCTGGAGAATCCACTTTTGCAAGCCCTTGTAGCCGTAACTACGCACGCAACAGCTTTAAAGCCAGAATTTTGATGGAAGGGGCTTAGGGTTGAGGCAGTAGCCATTCATGAAGAGGTATCTAGCCTAGGCAGGTTTTGAAACAGGAATGACCCTGCAGGGTTTTGAGTATGGACCAGCTAGTGGCTCTAGTCCCCCTTAAGTAGATAGAATATGGTTTCGGGTATATTATAGTAAGATCCCCATATACCCCAAATATTCTATCTACTAAAGTGGGACTATACACTGCAGTGAGCTAACATGAAAAGCCAAAAGTGCCGCACGAAGACGACTGTTCGCATGAAAGGGGGAGGATGGATTTTGATGCGTGCTTCGGGGCGGCTATTTACTATAGCATGTATCAAGTGCCAGGTGTCACAGAGTTGAAGCCAGAACCCCAGGTCCTGCACAGCACCGCCAAACCCTACACCCTCAAACCCTAGTAGTCAAACAGGTCTGGTCGCCAACTCCCTGAAGAAAACAAAGCCTCAATGCTTGAAGCCTCCAGTTCCTAAACTACAAGCCCAACACCCTAGTACTGAGGGTTTTCTATAACATGGACTTTCTGCTTGTCCTAAATTGCTTCTATTCCGAGACCCTTTCAAGACGTACTGGTGGTTAGTATGGACTGGCGGAATCCATCCCAATGAGGATTCATATTGTTGCATGAACCCTGGTCAGAGTGCCCCTATTCGAAGCCTTCTCTCCTTACGAGCCACGAGTACACCGAGCTCTGAACCCTGATCACACCTTATAAATTTAAAACCCTCTAAACCCCAAAACGCTAACCCTAAAGCTTCAAACCCGAATCCAACAGTTAAACTTGTGTTCCCTTCTAGTCGCCAGAAAGTTTTCAACAGACGGTTGCTGTCTCCCTGTCATTGCCTCAGATTGCCTCTATATCCTAACTTGTCCTCCATACTTTACACTTACCCTTACCAAACCAGAGACGTTAAACTCTAAGCCCTATACACCTGAAACCCCAAAATATAAACTCTGAAGCCTAAGCCCTAAACTCTAAACACTAAACCCTAAAACCCTAAACCTTAAAACCCTAAACCCTAAACCATATAACCCTAAGCCCTAAACCCTAAGCCCTAAACCCTAAACCATAATCCCTCAACCCTAAGCCCTAAACCCTAAACCCTAAACCACAGTAAGTTTTCAAAAGGCACCTGCAGCAGCTCCTGGGCATTCCAATCTTTCGGCAGCAGCTCACTACAGATAACGGGCTTCAACCTCTTCACAACGAGGAGATAGGATTTAGTGGTTTAGGGGTTTAGGGGTTTAGGGTTTAGGTGTTTAGGGTTTAGAGTTTTAGTTTTTAGGGGTTTAGGGTTTAGGGTTTTGCTACAGGGGTGTATGGAAAAGGAAATGACAAGTACAAGGATGCATCATCACATGGCAAAGAAAGTTCAAATTTACTGCAAACTGGGAGTATAGGGTGTTTTATAGGGGTTCTATGAGCTACTCTCAGTATTAAAATTGTGAAGGAATGATGGTTTGGGATTTAGGATTTGGGGTTATATGGGGTTCCTAAATTTTGGGGGTACTCACTGTGAGTTTCCCACAGGCATAACGATTACAAATTTTCGGGGTCTATATTGGGGAGCCCCTACTTAGGGAAACTACCAGAAGGGGCAATGGAAAAGAACATAGAAACTACTATTTAGTTTTTTTTTGGTGGTCATGGTTCAGGCTTTCGAGTTCAGGGCTTGCTAGGGTTTTAAGAGTTTAGAAGCCAAAACCTACTCAGATTTAGGACAGGCAAGTACCGTTTTTGAGAGGTTCCTTACAAAGCCTAAACCCTAAACCCAAAACTGCAACCGTGTGGCCCTATGGTTACTGGAGCTCCTTACAGTATCAGCAGGCATTCGGGTTTTGTGGTGTTTTATTTAAGCCCTAACCCCTAAACAGTCTTAAGGTGCTACAGGATGGACTTAGGGCTAGAGTGTAGGGTTTGGGGTGTAGGATGTAGGATTTAGGGTTTGGGGCTTTGAGTTAAGGATCTAGGGTTCAGGGTCTGGGTTTTGGGGCTTCTAACACCCCTTCACAACTTTTCTCCAGGGTTTTAGGGGTTTAGGATAAGGGTACATAGGTTTGGGTTTTAGGGTTTAGGATACTTGGTTTGGGGCCCAGGGTTTAGGATGTAGGGTTTAGGGTTCAGGGTTTTAGATATAGGCTTAGGGTCTAGTATGTAGGTATTGGGATGCAGGGCTTCGGGCTTAGGGTTCAGGGCAAAGGGAATGCAATAAACCTTTGCCCCCCAACCGCAACAAACCCCATAATGGACTACATAGCCTCTGTTTGGAGCCTCAGGGCTCTTGAAAACCCAATAATTCATGTGCGCATACTACAAGTAGGGGTTCAGGGTCAAGGGTTCATACGACAATCAAGAAGCCTCCCAGTCCCCTAATATGGTTCTATTTTGGGTTATGAGTACCAGTCATGAATGGATCAGGGGTTTAGGGTGTAAGGTAGGTTTAGGGTCTTAGGGTTAAAAGTTTAGGGTTCAAGGTTTAGGGTTTAGGGTTTGTTGGCCATCCGCTGCCAAACTCCAGCGTGCAAAAGAATCTAGGATTTACCGCCTGTACTGTGGGCCAGCATACCCTTGATGCAGGGCATGCTACCCCAGAGCGTGCAATGCATTCAAATTCCTAGGACTTCTGGACATTGGTGATGCAGGGTTTCCGCCATCAACAGGTATATGTAGCATATTCCCTTTTTCCCTACTATCCATCAGAAAGCTCCTCAGGAGTTAGCTTGGACCTTAGACACTTAACCCTTTGTGGATTCCCTTATAGTCCTATGATAGGTCCACAAAAGTTAAGCCTCAGTAGGGGTTCTAAGTGCCACGCAGCAAGAAACCCTTTATCCCTAAACCCTAAACCCTAATCCAATCCTACACCCTAAACCCTACTCGTTAAACCCTAAACCCCAAAGCCTTTATCCCTGAAGCCCTGGGGGAGACGAGGACAAGCTCACCTCTCTTCGTGGCAGGCCGCTTGTTGGCTAGGGTCTGGGAGTCAAGGTTATGGAGTTTAGGGAGTTTAGAGCTTAGGGCGTTGGGGAGCTTACAGGGTTTTAGGGCGTTTTAGGGCGTTTTGGGGGGTTTAGGGTTTAGGTTTTTAGTGTTTAGTGGCTTAGGCTGTAGGGCTTAGGGTTCTCTCTATTCGTTGAACTGGCCCTAAGTAATCGATACAGCCCATTGACCCTTCATCCCTGCATCTTCATGCCCTCAGGAAACACCTTGTCATGGGCTTGGTTTTGTTTCCTGTGGCTTGGTGTTTTGGGATAGTGGGTTTAGGGTTTTGGGGCTTGCCTGACACCCCGTCATTTAAACCTGCACATACCCGGAAGGACATCAAGTACACCCTGAACCCATAAGCCGATTGAATCAACTGAGATCCGGTCACATTTCTCACACAGTCTAGGGGCAAAGCAAGCTTGCTGCCATGTTCTACACTCACAGTTGGTTTTGGGTTCGTCGCTCTCAGTTTTGGGTTATGTCGTTGGTTTGGGGACTGTGCTTCCTTTGCTATCCTGGTTGGCTGGGAATGAAAATGAAAGACTTGGAACTGAGTATACAACCCCTCAGCTTCGCATCAGAAAATCTGAGCTGCCTTGAGGACCCACCCTAGAAGTTAAACTTTTAGCCTCCTCAATATAGAAAGTAGGAAGCCCAAAACGTTAAAGTCATAGCAGCTAGGCAGAAGACAGCCAAGTAGTGGTAGTGTCGAGCAACAGGGTTTTACATAGCTCTAGATCACCTCGATCCCCGGCCCAGCTGCAGCTTTCCTCGATCTGCGGTCGCCATGGAAAGCCTTTCTTTTTATCAAGGAGATAAGTTGTTCTTCGGCCTCACGGATGAGGTGCCAATTTCTCCTGGTCGAATCTCTGGCACGTAGCAGCGGCTTCCGCAAACTCCCGAGCACTTCTGTGCCTTGCCAGGTTTCATGGACTGCCTGCATGGTGTGCTGCATGGTGCTTGTACAATCCGGCTGCAAGCATGCGGCACAAGCCATATATTTGTTCCCTGAACCCCAAACCCTAAGTGCTGTGCTTAGTATCAGGCCTGGCTCCCATACAGTACTAGGGTTTAGGGTTTAGAGCTTATGCGGGCTGATCCTAAGCTATTCCGCCGTCCTTCCTCCGGAGTCAGGGGCCAAACCCGCATAGCCAAGCAGGTAGTCTCTAACCTCTTGGGGTCCAGATGATTAGGGTTTAGGGTTTAGGGGTTTAGGGTTTATAGGGTTTAGGGCTTAGGGGTTTAGGGTTTAGGGTTTAGGGTCTATATCCTACCAGACCAAAGCGTAGGCTTCAGGAAGCATTCTTCTCTGCATGAAGGGGAGGACTCCCATTACCCCCTTGGTTCCCCAAGATTGCCGACCGCAACCCCTTACACCTTCAGCAAGAAGGAGCATAATCGCTGGTGATTTAGTAGGCGATGGGGAAGGGTTAAGCATCATTTCTTGCGGGCTATGTAGGGCCCACCCAAGGGATTCTTTCTCTTTGCAATACTAAATTCCCTAAACCTTAAACTCCCTAAACCCTAAACCCTGAACTACCTGAACCCTAAACTCCCTAAACCCAAACTCCCTAAAGCGTAAACTCCCTAACCCCTTGACTCCCTAAACCCTAAACTTCCTAGACCCTAAACTCCCTAAACCCTAAACTTCCTAAACCCTAACCCCAAGACCACCTAAACCCTAAACTCCATAAACCGTAACTCCCTAAACCCTAAACTACCTAAACCCTAAACTACCTAAATCCTAAACTCCCTAAACCCTAAACTCCCTAAACCCGAAACTCCCTAAACCCTAAACTCCCTGAACCCTAAACTCCCTACACCCAAAACTTCTTAAACCCTAAACTACCTAAACCCTAAACCACCTAAACCCTAAACTCACTAAACCCTAAACTACCTAAGTCCTGAACTCCCTAAACCCTAAACTCCCTAAACCGTAACTCTCTAAACCCTAAACACGCTAAACACTAAACTCCCTAAACGCTAACCCTCCTAACCCTAAACTACCTGAATCTAAAAATCCCTCAACCCCAAACTCCCTAAACCCTAAACCCCCTAAACCCTGAACCCTGAAGCGCGCAGAACCATGCTCTGACAAAGGACGGAGTTGCTGCTGGTGGAAATCCCTTGGCGTCCGGTTGCAGATGATGAGGTCCCTTGGATAATGGAAAATGGAAACTAATATATTATGGGGTTATATAGGGATGATATCAGGGTTCAGGGTTTCAATATGGTCCGCATGCATTTTTGAAAGAATCATCATGTTAACCAATGCATCAGTGTCTGAACCTTGATCACCTCGAAAGCTAGAGTGGAATTGAGTTTGATAATGTAGCCCCTGATTAACAAACCCCCTCCCCTTAATAGGGATTATAATAGGGATCCTAATATTAAGTCCCGTAAAAGGAGGGGGTTTATTAATCAAGGGTCTGCATTATTTGGTATTTTAAATCGACCTACCTTAATTCGTCTGCAGGTGGCTTTATTCAGACTTCATGGTTGTCTTGGTTTAGGATTTTGGCTTCAGGTTTTGAATTGTTATTGCCATTAATTATTCTTCTTATTTGTATTGTTTGTAGTATTATTAGTATTGCTCTTAATCCTATAACTTTCAGGGCTTTGTGAATGTGCTTCCAACCTTTCAAGCTACCTGCAGGCCGCCAGCAAACCTTCAGAACCCTTCGACGCCACGAGCCGAATTTCTGGGTGAATTTCTGGGTTGCTGCTGTTTATAAACTTGATCTATTTTGCCATCGTATGGGTACATAGTAAATAACGGGGTGGGTCTCCTTATTATAGTAAGTTAATTTAGGTGCCTTAACAACAACCCAGATTCTGAACATGGGCTTCCCTATTTGATTCAAGTCTCCGGCAAGAGGTCCCTTGAACTGTTCTGACCTTCGCTGCTCGCAAAGGTTTGTCCGCCAATTGTGGAAGCCAACGAAAGTTAGTGTGCTCCCAGACCCTTTTCATGATCTTGCTATCGGTAATGATGTCAGTCACTGTTTAGGCCCTTGCCGTGCCTGAGTTATCGCTCCAGGTCACTTCAAGCAGCCCCCAAGCAGAGCAGTAAAGACTACAAACCTCCATCCCATCATATTGAATTCATCGCATTGCCAAGCCCTAAGCCCTAAACCCTAAACCCTAAGCCCTAAACCCTCAATCCCTAGTCCTCAACCACTAAGCCTCCTGCAGCTCCCAAACACACATACCCGTCCCAAATTCAACATGAAGACGCGCACCAACCTGTCTTCTTTCAAAAGGGCCCTAAAGGTTATAGCACACTCTTGTGGGTCTCTATCTTGGGTTTAGGGTTTAGGGTTTAGGGTTTTTTGGAGGCTAGCCACCTTAAACTGGGTTGATGTTAGCGAAATGAACTTAAGGTAGTATAGCAAGGAATCTGTGTAGCCATACTATGGTAACTTAGTTCAAGTTCCTTTACAGCAACCGTAAACCCTAAACCCTACATATCCCAGATTCTGGTAATTCAATTTCAGTTCTTTTACCCACACCCTGCACCCCAAAGCCCGCACCCTAAGCCCTAAATCCCTAAACTCCTAAACCCTGAACCCTAAACCCTGAACCCCGAACCACTAAACAAACCCCAAACCCTGAACCCTAAACCCTAAGCCCCTAACGGCAACCCAGTAAAAGAGGAACTCAACCAGCTCCGCGTGGCGACGTTTGAAGGCGCCGCGCCCGAGCTTGAAGCTTTATTGCAGAGGCCAGGGGGTTTGGGGTTATATTGGAGTGATATTGGGGTTATGTTGGGGAGAATGGAAAAGACAATGGAAATATTTTGGGGTTCAGGGATTTTGGGGTTTAGGGTCTTAGGGTTTGGGATGTGGGTTTAGGTTTTACAGCTTGGGTTTAGGGTTCAGGGTTTAGGGTTCATAGTTCAGAAAGATGATAGTGTTTAGGGTTTATAGGTTTTGGGTTCTGGGTTTCGATTTCACGCTTTAGAGTTTGGGCTCTGCCCCTACCCACTTGCAGTCATGGTTGGGAATGCTTACAGGCTGAAACCCTGAACCCTAAAGGGCTTCGGAACGAGCTGAAAGGTACATGTATATGTATATATAAACATATGAATATGTGTGTGTATGTAAGTTTGTTTGACTTATGTAGCCTTTTCGATTTTTGTTGGTGGATTTTCAGTTTTTGTGTTTTGGGTTCGGGCTTAGGAAACGCACATTCGACCACTGTCCTTCAAATCATAAAACCCACTTGTCCCCGTCGTATTCCAATTCATCCAGAAATTGATTCGCAAGGGCATTTTTTCCTGATGCAATAAAATCTCGCATGACTCTAAGTGCCTGATACCTTGGGAAGTATGGCGTTCTAGTACATAGTTAGAGGGCATGCAGGATTTCTGGTATCAACCTTTTCTCGGTACTTAGGGCAGGGAGGGGGAAGGGTTGAGATAGCGCCGCAAACCATAACAAATCCAACAAAAATGCTACCTAGGAGCCTTTGGGTAGGATTTGAGGTCTTTCGCGGATCGGGCTTAGCGATCCGATGCTTAGTTTCCTTTCCACCCATTTCTTGCCTGATCCCTTCACAGTATGTAGATCAGTAGATTACTAGCCTTTTCACAGTTTAAGCTTGTTCGGCCATGAATCCTAAACCCTACATCCTAAACCCTCATCCCTACATACGTCTGAGGTCCAGCTAGACCCTACACTCCAAACTATATGTTCAGCAATCACCGCCCCACCCGGAAGAACCCAACAAAACTAAACCCCCAAGGCTCTGCCTTTAAAAGCTCGAAACTTTCTTCAGTTCAGTCTATGGTTTAGGGTTCAGGGTTTAGGGTTTAAGGGTTGACGGTTTAGGATTTAGGGTTTAAGGTTTGGGATTTAGGATTTTTGGTATGCACTATGTACTTGTCGAATTCAAGATCCCCCCATAACCCCAGCAGCAGCAAGGGCCCTAAATGCGGCTTAAACAACCTTAAGGTCAAAGGCCAATCAAAGCAACACCTAAACCCTAAACTCTGAATTGTGAACCCAAAGCGCAAGCCCAGAGCCCCGAACCCTAAACCCTGAACCCTGATCCTTAAACCCTCAACCCTGAACCCTAAACCGCAAACCCTAAACCCTAGACCTAAGCCACATTGCTGCCTGGAGGCCCTTGGACCCGGATTTGGTTGTGGATCGCATGGACAGGCTAGATCCTTGCACGTTTAAATACCATTACTTAGAGTGTGGGTCGATTTTTTCAGCTTAAACTTTCAGGAAATTTGAGAACCCTAAGTAATGGTAAGTTTACATGGGCTTGAGGGTTTAGGGTTTAGGGTCTAGCGCTTTGTTTGGGTTTGCGTATAAATCCTGACGCCTGGATCCTACTACCAGCGGCCACTTTACAGCGCCCCAAACCCTAACTAAACCTGCTTCCCCGAGCCGCGGCTTCCCTTTTGTCGTTTTAAGGGTGACTGGTGTATGCACAGTTTACCGCCTAGGGTGATGGGATAATGGTATTTAACATTTTAGACAGTTCAGGATTAAGGGTTTGGGGCTTAGGGTTTAGTGTTTAGGCAGGGTTAAGGGTTCAGGGCTTCGGGTTTAGGCTTATGGACCCCCCCCTTGGCAATAGATATTCGTCTAATATATAACAGTATGAATTTGGGGGTTCAGAAATTAGTCTACCCCCCTCATAATGTCCACCAGCCTTCCATTTAAACAAAAGATCTCGGTCATATATGGTGGCAGTACACGGGGGCTATTTTTACAGTAGGGCTGATGGATGGAACTTGGAGCGTAGAAACCGCGAATGTTTAGGCCCCTGGCTGGGCTCAAAGCAGGATATTCTTGAAACCTGAACTAGGTAGCACTTTTGGGGATACCCTCCCCCCAACTCACATGGAACCTGATGTAGGCCCATGTAAAAGGATAGTAGTCTTCATGGGGACCCTTCTCCGGTTCCATGTTATTGGAGGGAGGGTAATCAGCAATTTCGCCGACTGGTGCATTACAGAACCAACTGATAGATATTTTGGGGGGCCTTTAACATCCTCAACCTTAAACCCTAAATCCTAAACCCTAAACCCTAAACTCTGACCCAAATCCTCAGCTCTGACCCTACCCTAGTTGACTCTCTGTGCACAGACCATCCCTTTGGGTGGCATGCGCACGCGGGCATCAGGCCTGCGTAAGATTCTCAGCTGCATCTTCATTTCCCAACCCTAAAGCCCTAAACTGGTGCAATGCTAGGTATCCGAAACCCTAAACCCTAAACCCTATGTGCTGTATACTTTTGAGGGTATGGGATTCCTTATATTTGTTCAAGAAGGATCCTTTTTTCTTCCTAGGGTAGTGTGGGCTAAGATGATTTCCCAACCCTAAACGCCTAAACCTTTTAAAAAGGGATATGAGGTTAGCAAGGGATTATACAGAGTTTAGGCTTCAAGGGGATACCGGGTTATGTAGTGATATAGGGTTTCTATAGTTCCTGGGGTGTAACATTTCCCAAAATGTGCGGTACCTTTTTTGGGTTACCTATAACAACCAAAGGCCCTTAGTATTGTCGGGGTCTGCATTGGGATTCCCCCCTCTTGGGAATTGCCTTTTCTTCTTGAGGTTGTAGAGGTCTAAAATAACAGGGCCATATACGGTTATTCATTATGTGGGTTTAGAAAGAGCTGCGGATTTGGGTTCGTGGTCCACGGTTCAGGGCTTAGGAGCCTTGGTCTGTGGAATTGGGGTTCAGGTTTCAGCATTGTTAAGGGTTTCGACCAGCTGTAGGACCCTAAACCCTAACCCCTGAACCCTAAAACCCTAAGCCCTAAACCCCGGAACCCTAAACCCCAAACCCGGGCTCCAGATTGTGGGAGTTTAACAACCTTTTTCTATGATATTACGTGTAGCAATGTCACCTAGAAGCTATTCAAGATTCTGAGCAGTCGTAAGCACTAAGAACCCCAAACCCTCAGAACCTTAATCCCTCAGAACCCTGAGACCTCAATCCATAAAAGCCTCGCTCCATGATAGGAGGTTGCTGGTTTCTGGCTTAGGGTTCAGGGTTTCGTGGTTAGGGTTAAGGAAGGAAGTCCTGGGGGCGTGTGGTGCGGTAGAAGCCTGAATCAGAATACTTGCTACAGAGGAGCATTATAGGGCTTATCATAAATTAAGGGGTATACTAGGAGGCTAGACGATAGCCTATAGCTCCTATAATCTCTCCACAGCCCTTCCGTAACCTGTGCCCCAGAAACTTGTTTTGAGTATTTAGCCACCCTAGAAACCAATTGACGAACCCTGTAGTCCTATAGAGCTAGATCCAGACAGTTGGACCCTATGATTCATGAGTTCCGATACTACAAAACCCTAAATCACTAAGCCCTGAACCCTAAACCCAAAATCACTAAACCCCAAACTCTAAACCCTCAACCCTAAACTCTGAACCCTAAACCAACTCTAAACCCTAAACTCTAAATCACTAAACCCTAAACCCAAAGGCTCCGCCTTGATCCGTGCTTAACGATTCGCCTCGGTTTACCCTAATCAAGGGGAACCGGGCGGCTGGGGTAGGGTTTAGGGTTTAGGGTTTAGGGTGTAGGGTTTAGGGTTTGTAGGGGAAACCATGATACATAGGGTTTAGGGTTTAGAGTTTAGGGATGTCAGTGTCGTCCTGTGACCCGCATGCGAAAACTTAGCGCTCAAGCCAATGTGGAGGGATTCGCTGCTTCCCAAACCGTCAAATGTATGCTTCTGCTCTCAGCGAGGTAGGAAAGCATTCAAAATGTGCCAAGATATAACCTAACTCCCGGGTATATAAGTTACGATTATGGATAGCAGCTGTTTTGTAACATGCCCATGTCGTGTAGGCTTTCAGCAAGGAGGCACGGCCTGGTACTAAACTTGAAGGCCCTCCAGCCTCGAAACCTCTACCTAAACCTTAACAGTATGGAGAACAAATTAGGCTTGAGGGTTTAGGGTTTAGAGTTGTTTGGATAGTTTAATGTGGATTCTGGGCCATAATTTTAACTATCTTCAGACGCCAAAAGCTGACCTCCAGCTGTGAACTCCGCTGCCAGCGGTCTAATAAAGAGCATTGCACAGGGTTCGGGGTGTCTACTTTTGAAACTTTAAACTACTTTTGAAACCCTAAGCTCCACCTACCTCGAAGCTCCCAAACTACGAAACCTTATGTTGTATTGTGCCAACGAGCTTAACCAGAAGCCCTAACTCTGTAGTGTCCTTAGAAGTAATTTTTGTTGCAGCATAATATATCGAGGAATGGTTAGACACGATATTTTGTTACAGGTCCAAGGGGATTACAGAAATTCCAAACCGCGTGCGTCAGCCCGATGCAAGCAAGGATTGCTTTTGGATGCCAGCGCGAAGGTGAACAGAGTGGATAGAAAAGGCATGACTCCGCCAGCACCTTAGTGCACGTTCTAGGGTTTAGGGTTTAGATTCGAGGGTTTCGGGTTTGAGCATAGGTTTTAGATAGAAGTGGTATGACTCTGCCAAAGCCGCAATATCGGATGTAGCGTTTAGGGGGTTCCCCGATACCTACAGTAGAAGCCTAGAGAATTACCAAGTTGTCGAGAAGCAAATGAAAAACATGGAAAATTACATGGGAAATTGGAGCGTATGCCCCTCGCGTCGCCACCCCCTACCTCGTCAATCGTTACCAATGTTATACTCCTCTTCCGTCCGTGATATAGTTATAGCGCGATTCTAAAGCGCGGTTTAGGGTTTAGAGTTACTCTAGGTAGGAAAACGCACAAGTTACGATCCGGTTATTACCTATGGCCCCAGGTATGTTCTGGTACAATATACTCGCGTGCCCTAACCCTAAACCCTACCCTAAATCCTAAGCCCTAAACCCTAAATCCTAAACCCTAAACCCCAAGCCCTAAATCCTAAATCCAAAGCCCCAAACCCTAAACCCTAAACCCTAAACCCAGAAGATTGAGGCTATGGATAGCTGCCTATTGGGGGCACAGCAATGTGGTGCAGCTCCTCGGTCAGATTTGTGTTTAGGGCTTATTTTAGGGCTTGGGGGATAGGGTTTGGGATTTAGATTCAGCCGTTTTGCTTCACTAGGGATTACCATTTATGGTTTACGGCTCGGGATGCAGACGTAGCGTTCATGGCGTAGGGTCAGTCACGAATCTGCAAGCTGGTAGCTTCCGGCATAGAAGCCTTGCATAGCCCTTGTACTGAACAGGCTTATGGATCAGTTGCCTTGTATAAGCCTGCTGTAAGAGTACCCACCTGATGCTCCGTAGCTGAACTTTCACTTGCCAAATTAAACTGTAATCAACTTGAAGTACCTGAAGCTCATAGTTTGGGGCTCTATAGTATACCTCTTGCATACTCGGGCGAGACTGGTGGGACCAGTTCTGTCCATCATGAGCTTGCGCATGCAATTATTCAGGGAAGCCTTCAGTGCACTCTCTCTCTCTCTCTCTCTCTCTCTCTCTATGGTAGTTTCCCTAAATAGGCCCAAAATAGTCTCATCCTTGTTTTAGGGGCCCCCAAAAAGGGTACCCCTAATTTTGGAAACCCCCATATATATATATATATACATATGGGGCCCTCTATATTAGGAAACATTATATAACCAAAGGTGGGGAAGTCTTTTTGGAGTCCTTTGTCAGAGGCCCTGGACCCTAACCGTAAACCTAAACTCACCCACCCTAAGCCTGACACCCAAAGCCCACTGGCCTATCAAACCCTAAACTAAAGCCCTGACCAACCCAAGCCCTAAACCCTAAACTTTAACCCTCAGCCTTGGATACTGCCCCCACCAACTAACAGCTGGATAATAGTTATAATATGGTTTTATATAGACTGTTACTGGGAGGGGGCAGTACCCAACCTAAACCCTAAACCCTAAACCCTTGAGGAGTTGTTTAACTTGTATCCGCCAGCACAGGTTGCTTGTGGAAGGCAAAGCGGAGGCGCCAGATGACGACACGACACTTCCCGAGTACCTTTTCATTTTATGTCGAAAGCCCTAACCCTTACTAATTTAGGGTTTAGGGTTTAGGGTTACTTACCTAAACGACAGCCCTAAACCCCCCAATAATAGCCATAAAGGCCATTATTTCACATACTTTTGGGGTCCAGGTAGCCCTAAGCCCTATAGGCCCTAAGCCGAAGCCCAATGCTTTGAGTTGAGTGTTTAAGGCTTAGGTTTGGAGTTTTAGATTTACTGCGTTTAGGGTTGTGGGATCCAGGGTTAGGATTTTTTTTCGTGGTTGGGATTCGGGTTTTCGGTTTAGGGCCCAGTTGCCCCTAGAATGTAGATGCCTGGATACTTGCAAGTATGATTCTCTGAGAGTCCGTGTAGAACCATTGTATAGTGACTGTATCCCCTACTACTCTTCTAATTTGCCCGTGCAGTAGGGTTTAGGATTTAGATTTTAGGGTTCAGGGTTTAGTGGTTTCCGGGATGTAGGCAGCAAACCTCTGAATAGAATCCAAGGAGCAGAACCACTTTCTATAGCTAGCTGGGCCCGGAAGTATGCCAAGAGACCACGGACTTTGCGTGTTGCTTTCAGCTTGGTCTGAGGGCCTTGCCGCTTTGCCCAACAAACATGCAACCTGAACAGGTGGCCAAGTATGGACGAGCGTCCTCTCATTCTTGCACTCATTCTTGCTGTGAAAGCATAGAACACATGGCTCTGCGGATCCTTTGGTCCTTGTACCCTCAAGCCTAAACCTCAAAAACCCGGAACCCTAAACCCTGAATCCCAAGCCCCAAATCCAAAACCCTAAACTTGAGAATCCCAAGCCCTGAACCCAAAACCTGAATTCTAAACCCTAAGCCCTGAATCACAAACCCTGAACCCTTCTAAACCCTAAGCCCTGAATCCCAAACCGTGAACCCTAAAACCTGAATTCTAAACCCTAAGCCCTGAACAATAAACCCTGAACCCTTGAAGATAGATTGCTTCCCTTGCCGGAAGGTGGACCTCGCAGACACACGCGGAGGTTCATCGCCTCTGTGGATTGCGTGCAGGAACTCTTGTGAAGGCGTCGTGCAGCTGCTGCTGGGTTTGGTTGGGGTTTAGGTTTTTTGTTGAATGACGAGGTGCTAATTTCCATATTTCATGAGCATTCTTCAATTCCACCAGTAGCAACCGGAAGCTTGTTCTGGTCCATTTAGGCAAAGATTCGCGCTTTGATACCCTTCAAGAACTTGCAGTTCGCAAGGCCAATCATATACTGAGCTAAGCCGTAAAATGACGGACGTCCAACACTGCAGCGTCCTAACCACACATTGCCTAGATGAGCCATAGTCTAAACTCCTTAAAGGGGGTTATATAGGGGTTATATATGGGATTACTATAACGGGTACTAAGGGGTACACTAGGAGTTTAGACTATGGCTCAGATGGACTTTGGGACTATGAATGTTTGATGTTTGTCCAAGAGTACTATGACGACAGTATGAGACTTTGTCAGTTTGTCCCCCTTGGAATTCCAGATGCTTAAGAACCTCCAGGTTCCCAGATTCCCATTTTGCAATCCTTTCCGATTTCCTGGGGGCCCCATGTTTTGAGAAGTATGTTTGTTCCTAGATTCCAACCCCAAAACCTGAACCTTAATCTTGAAGACCCAGGTTATTGAAAGCCGCAGCGAACTTGAACAAGCTCAACATTGATGGCCAATCTCCGGCGCCTCGTCTAAAGGACTTAGGGTAAAAACCTTAAACCCTAAACATCTACCGTCCCCCAAAGTAACATGGAACCGGCCTCCTTGTGGGGATCTAATGGCTTTTCCAGCCAAGCATGTTTCCCTTTCGGGCCCTAGTTTCCTTTTTAGTCCGCGTCTACACCTGGGTTTCTTGGGATTAATGAGGAGGGGTTTTGGGCTTTCTCACGGGAATGTCTCGGAATACAGGGCCGGTCGCATGATAGGATCCCTATTGCAGGGACGAAGGGGCCAGCAATTTTGAGTAGAGCCCCTCAACACTTAAACCTCAAGCCCTAAAACCCTAAACCACCCTGAAACCCTGAACCTTAAACAGAACCCTAAAGCCCTAAACCCTAAGACCCTAAAACCCTGAACCCTACAACCCTACAACCCCAAACCCTAAGCCCCACAACTTCCCTCCGCACAGCTGTAAGTCTTGGGGGACCTTGGCTTTTCTTAAAGTTAGGGTTTAGGATTTAGGGT
>CAJNIZ010044773.1:6203-31772 GCA_905231905.1 Symbiodinium pilosum
AACCTTAAACCCTAAATCCCCAAACCCTAAGAACGCCTATCAACCCGCAAGACGGAACCCTAAACCCAAGGTCCGAACGCTGGCCCCGAACATTTTCCCCACCGGTTTCCTGGGTCCTACTTGCGCGTCCCCAGTTGGACTTCTAGGGTTTTATTGTGTATGTAATAGGCATGTGACTGTATCTATATACCTAACTTAAATACCTGTATGTCTATAATTACATGTTCCTACAGTGGGAAGCCCGGCCAGCCGAGGCGGGCGCGCGCTAGCGTTTACAATTATTGAAACCCTCCATGAAAAAGCGTACCCTCTCGACTCCTGAGGAGCGCAGGTCATCATCAACCTTCGGAAGTGAGCCTGCATCGCGCCTCCAGATGGTGACGCATGTCACCCCCACACAGACAGCCAAGAAGATCCAGCCCCAAGCCACCAGACTGGTCGGATATCCTCCATACCTTGCTTAATAGTCTATAATCTATAGGGTTTAGGGTATAGAGTTTAGGGTTTAGGGTTTAGGGTAGGATATCCTCCATACCTTTTTGGATTGATTTACGGGCCCTGTAAAATTCTAGCTCTTCTTGATTTATTGGTTATAGAAGATTACATGGGGATTACTGTCCCCATAATGATTTAAGGATTTCATCTCAGGAATGGTTTTGGGCTTGGGATCTAGGCTTTGGGGTTTAGAGTTTAGGATTGAGAGTTTAGGGAAGGGTATCCCCATAAATGGGAAGGGAATATGAAAGAATATCCTGTTACAGTAATTAAGCAAGTATTATATGGAATACAATTTTAGACACCCAAAACTGCCTTACGCCTGTTCCGAACGTAAATCCCCAGATCCAGCTTGAAGAACAAGCCTTCCCAAGCCCCAAAGTGCCAGACCCCAAACTCAAAACCCTGAACCAAAAGCCGTAAAACTCTAAACCCGCAACCCTAAACCCGCAATCCTAAACCCCAAACGCAAGTTGAGTGCTGCTTTTGGCTCACACTGATGATCTGATAGAGGCACAGCAGGCTCGTAGCCGCAGGAACCTGGAAATTATCAGTACTTTTGGTTTATATAGGGTTTAGGCTTTAGGGGTTTAGGGTTTAGGGTTTAGGGGTTTAGGGTTTAGGGTTTAGGTATATATCGAAATGACATATGGTTCAGGGTTTAGCGTTTAGCGTTTAGGTTTAGGGTGCAGGGTGGCTTAGGGTTTAGTGTTTCGGGTGGTTTGGGCTTTTGGGTGGTTTAGGGATCATGTGGGGTTATATGGGGATTGTATAGGCTATGGAGGGTTTTAGGATATTGCCCCCAAAAAGGAGAATCAAATGGGAAAGACGATGGAAAATAAAATGGAAACTGGGACTGTATAGTGGTCTTTAGGGTTTAGGATTTCATGTAGGAACCTAAATAACTAGGATCGGGTTTTGGAGTACCTTATACAATGTTCGTGATAATTCAGGCCTCTACAATACTTAGAGGTTCAGTTTTGGGCTGTTTTCTTCGGGGTTAAAGCTTTCGAATCCGTAGTACCTAGAGGTTAGGTGTAGGTTTTGTTTTTGCTGGGCTTTTGGGTCCAAGGTCTATCTTCAGTAAGTAGTAGAGATTCTCAGGTAGAATTGACAGAAGGGGAGCTGTTAGGTCCTAAGCTTGGCAATAGACTACCCTAAATATGAATAATTGTGTGGTAGTTCCGTTTTGGCAAAACCTGTCGCTCATGTTCTGTTCTGACTCAGGCGGGAGTAAACAGCTGCATGTTCACCCATGAACATAACTCAGCCATTTTTGGAAAGGGCTTTGCATTCAGAACCCAGAAAGGTATGCAGAGGCGTATGTCTGGGCAGTAGTTGCCAAGCATGATGTGCGGAAAGGGTAGCCCAACATAGCCAATTGAGACATCCGCCCGGGAAGCACAAAAAAAAAGTGCCAGCTCGTCGCGCTGCAGGCTAGCATGCCCAATCTCACTGGCTTTTCCTTTTGTCTAAGTCCCCCCCATGTGCCCCTAACGTCAAGGAAGTCTTGTCATAGAGACCCCAAAAGCCTAAACTCGAAACCCTGAACCCCCAAACCCTAAACCCTCAATGCATGGTCAAGACACTGTCACGTGCAAGCCAGTGCGCCAAAGGCACTGCGGGAATAGATTCCGGCCGTTGGGAGTCCGCTTGTTGCCTTAACTGGGTTTGCAGGGGTTGAGGGTTTAGAGTAAACATAAGGTTAAGGGATATTACCCCCACGACGGAGAATTCCGTTTCCAAGAAATTCGAAAATGAAAAATCTTGGGATATATATATATAAAAGAGGATTATTATAGGGGCTGCTTACATAGGTTGGCTGCTACGGATTATGCAGGCGCAACTTTGACAAACTCCGACTTAGGGTGAAGAGTCAGGGGCCTACCTGGAACTTCCAAGTACCCTTAGTTATCGCCGTTCTGCGCTGGTTTAGGGTTTAGCGTTTAGGGTTGTGGGTTAAGGATTTAGGGTTTTGGGGGTTGAAGGCTGCTAGTACGGCTACGTGGGAGGTCTGACTTTAGAGTCTGAGCGAAACAGTCTGGAAACCTCTTGGGGAATTCCTTACAGTCCCAGCAGAGACACAAAACATATGAGCTTAGTTTATCTACACATACTAGCCCTGTATACCTTACTGAAGAGAACTTGGGACAACTTTGGCATCAAGTTGCCGAGCGTGGCAGTCTTCAGCGCACAGGTGAGGCGCTGCCAACCCACGTCAAGGTTTAAGACAACGGACTCCACAAAACAGACGGCAAGAAGAAAGATTGTGCCAACGAACATGTCAATGACGTCCAGGATGTTGTTCCCCATACGCGTCGTGAAGATCAAGCCGAGAGAAAACATGATGATACACAGCAACAACGACGTCTGCCAGATGGGTCGCTTGTATCCATATTGTCCCAGAAACTCATCCACGCAGCTAACGATTGTTTCTGTCCACGCATAGGAGGAGTCCAAGCCCAGGGTAAAGAGCATGACGAAGAAAAGTACCTGGGTTCAGACTGGGTGGCTGTTGAAGAACTTAAGTTAAGTTACCATAAGAAGGAAACCCTCTATTACTTATTACGTACTATACACCCATAATACGGTAGCTTAACCGAAGTGCCTTAACAGCAACCCAGTTGAATTAGGGTTTAGGGAATTCCGCTTCAGGATCCAAACATGAAGGGATGAGGAGCTCTGGGTTTGGGGGTTGGCAACTACCCCAGGGCTTAGCGTTTAGGTTTAGGGTTTAGGACTTCTGCTGTTTCAGCATTACACTGTTCTGTCACCAACCCGGAAGAAAATCTCGCCCTTTGCACACACCACATTTCAAAATGTTGTTTCCAGACCCTACAAAGATGGTAAACCATGCTGAACCCGAACCGAAATCCTCAAAGCCTACACATGCCCTAACTGCACACGTGTAGTTTCAAAAGACCTCATATTCCATAGACAGCAGCACAACAGAACTGCTAGCAAAGTAGGTCGAAATCAAAGAACGGAAGCACGCCCAAGCTGCAGTTGCGGACCCTCACACTCTAAACCCATGAATGGTAGATCCTCGAAACCCCTAATCTTACAACTGGGAACCCCAATCCTAATAATACCTTAAACAAAACCCCTAAATGTGCAGCAGCTGGCAACGTCTAAGCCTCTGAATCCTGAAACTTCAAGCATGCCGAAGTTACCGACATCACGTTCTGAAAGTCTCCAAAGAGCGTCATTGCCTGGGTTGCTGTCACGGAACTTTGATTACAATATTATAGGCAGATAGTAAATAATGAGGGTTCCAAATTATGGCAAGCCTAAACCCTAAGCCCTATATATCCTAAACCATAAACTTAAACCCTATCCCTAAATTCCTATAATCCCCTATATAATCCATTATAGTAGTTTCCATTTTATTTTCCATTATCCCTATACTGGCCCAAGTTAACAGCAACTCAGTTACTTCAGAGATGATAACAAAGGCAAGGCCAGTTCCGCTCTTCGTCGCCACGTCCTTCCAAGGAGCACGAGGGATGCTAAACCCTTGACCCTGAACACGGTGCGGTTTTAGGGTTTGGGGTTTTGGGTTTTAGGGTTTTGGGTTTTAGGGTTTGGGTTTTAGGGTTTTAGGGTTTTGGGTTTCAGGGTTTAGGGTTTAGGGTTCAGGGGTTGTATAGGGATATCTATCTAGGAACCCTTCTGTATTGCTAACAGTACTTACTCCAAGCATGGAGAACGAAATGGAAAAGAAAACGGAAAGGGTTGGCAGGAGGCAAAGTTTGCATGGAAGGCGGGTTTAGGGATTTAGGGATTTAGGGTCTAGGGTGTAGAGTTTAAGGTTTAAGGTTAGGGTATAAGGTCTAGGGTTTATCCCGCTTTGGGCACCATTGTTTGTTTTATTAAATCGTATTCTACAGGGTGCCAAACAAGGGCGCCAAAAATTCTTCCAACCTTCCATGTAGGGACCCCAAGGGATATATAGGGATTATTGAAGGTTTTGGGGGGTCCTTGTTGGGGATTCGATTTGCGTTGTTATGATAAATTCCCACATGCTGTCAGGGGCAGGGTGTAAAGTGTAAAGGCAGTCGGCATGGCCACGCTTCTGAAATCCTGCGAGGGCCCTACACCTAAACCCACCCTTCCCAAACCCTCATGGAATCCAACAACGGCCCCACAACAACCAATTAGTGTCCTTCTGACGGGGGCCTTTGTTGGGATAACTGTTAGCTTCGGGGAGGGCGCGGCCTCCACCGGCAGGCCTTTGTCGTCAGCCAGATGTCCCACCATCGAGAAGACCGCGAATCCACCTGACACTCCAACCCTAAACTTACCTTTGGTTAGCTGGGAATAAGGGAATCGGAGAGAAAATGGAAACTACTGTAATGGGCTATATAGGGACTACTATAAGGATCCTTTCCTTCATTCCTAGCTAACCAAAGGCCAGCAAACCCTAAATCCTGGAGTGTAAAACCTTATCCAGCTAGGGTGCTAAGACCCTGACATTCGGGACACGGGGCAACTGGAGGAGGTGGTCCCGAGAAAACAAACACTGAAGGTTTGGGGTTTAGGGTTCGGGGTTGAGGGTTTGGGCCCTCTTGGGGTTAAGGGTAGGATCCATACGGCATTGTATGGCAGCTATGGGGGTTATACTCTTGCAGGGTCATAGAGGCTATGATAGAATTCACAACACCTATGTAAGGGTCTTAAATACGGGATACAGGGTTCGGAACGACAGTGGTAGGGGTGCATCGTTTCTATGCCGGCCATTTGAAGACGTCTTAGATGACCAGCAGAGTAACTTCTGAGACACGCAAAGCAATCAAGCTTTAGCTTGGATCAAGAAGCTTGTGAAAAGGAGGGGCTTCTTCGTACCGGCAATCATACACGCTTCCTCTTCAAGTTGAGCTAGACTTTCCACCGTTTAAGGCTCCAACGACAGCTGTTCTCCCCTGTTGGACTTGGACTTGCCCTGCCGTCCAATGAACCGTTTATTACCTGAAGGATCACTGCAAAAATGAGAGAAAACGGTGCCGGACCCAAGGCAGTGTTCCCAGAAAGGGATCGACCCATCAAGCAGCAATTGCAGATAAGCCACCCAAGAGTGAGAATGCTGAATTGGAGAAAGCAACAATCAAACCAGCACGGTAGACATCTTCGTTAGTTTTGGCGAAACCTTGGTTGCTTATGGACCGGGCATCCCTCGCAAAGAGCAGAATCGAATCTGCTGTCTTCATAAGAATTTCAGGGAACGAAGTGGGGGATCTAGGGATTGGAATCAAACAATTTCAAAATGTTCTCAATCATCGGCCATGAGCTGGAATAAGTGATCGCCGTTCCGAAGCCAGGGGATAAGCTGAAGAGGATTTGCCCCAGGGCTGTTGCCCACACATCCAGTCGTGCCAGTTGAGACACTTCAAACTTGCCTATGTAGTACCTAGGGGGCTCTCCTCAATCATGTTACAATACGGGTTCCAATGCGGAGGGGGGAACCATGATTTGGGGCAATGTCCGCTAAACCATCAAAATCCCTGTGAATAATTTCAACTCCGAGCTCTGGCTCCGAGATGCGCACTGCCCATCCAGATCACCCCAAAAAACTCAAATCCAGCCGCTCTAAGTCCAAAAACCCTAAACCTTGGACCCCAAAACCTAAAAGCCTAACAAACTGAACCCCTAGAGACCCCAGATCCTCTCAAACCCTAAACCCTAAGCTGTGAAATCTCAATGAGTGAAGGTTGAACCCAGTTTTCTTACCCTTTGTTAGCTAGGGATGAAGGAATGGATCCTCAAAATAGTCCTTATAAAACCCATTATGGTAACTATCTTCTTTTCCTTTGAATTCATTCCCAGCTAACCAAGAGCATTTTTCTGGTTCACTTCTAAGCCCTAAACCCTCTGCCCTAAATCCTAAACCCTAAAATCCTAAAACCCTAAATTCATGGCATAGGCCGCCCACCTTCGATGGTGGGCGGCGCCTATGCCCCTCGACATCGATGGGGCAAGTCGATCCAGCACGCTTGCCTGCCTTCCCACAGCCAGGGGTACTGCAGCACCCACGGCCAGGTACTCGGAGGAGTTCTCCAGACCAGTACTAGTCCCTTATAAAGTCATATACCCTAAACCCTGTATTCGAAGCTCTGGGCGCTGGCTGGTTTTTTTCTAGGGTGAATTTTGGGGGGGGGGTCTGGGGGGTCTAGGGCCTCCACTGCGAGCGACGAACAGCACCCCAAATAAAAGAAACCGCCACAGGCGGGCCTCAGGGGCCTCGCCTGGGCCTCCTCCAGGGGGCCAAGCCAGCATTTGCAGGGCCCTGGCCTTCTCCAAGCATTTTCAGGACCTGTAAACCAGCACCTCCCGGACCTTTCAAATCTCACAGCACACAGCTAAGGCAAATCTCATAGCAAACATCCCTCCCAGCGCTTGGCTCTAGAAATGTTTAAAGACAGCCTTACATCAAAATGAAGAGGTGTTGTTGGCCAAGATGGACCTAACTGAGTTTACGTCCCAAATCCTACAAGGAGTAGGTTTGGGTGGTTGGGCCGCCTCTGACGGCGTAGGGTGGGTGATTGTGTGAGATGGCCTTCTACAGCCAGGCCATGGCAGCACCTCGCATGCAACCATGCACTTGAAGGATCATTGACACCTACTCATCACATCCTGCACGGCAACATCACAGCAAACCCTCAACCCTAAGCCCTAAACCCCAAGCCCTAACCCCTAAGTCCTAAGCCCTAAACCCTAAACCCTAGGCCCTAAGCCCTCAGCCCTCAGCCCTAAACCCCTTTTGAGAATGCCCCGACCTGATGCCATCCAGTGCACCCTCCTGTTGCGTAGTGACAACTACGAGGATGACCATGAGAACCTTACTTTTGGGCTTGGGTGTTATAGGGGTTATAGAGGGATTGTAATATAGGGCTTCGGGTTTATGGGCTTCAGAGTTTGGGATTGTAGGGTTTATGTTTTGAAGGTTTTAGGGCTTAGGGTTTAGGATTTAGGACTTACCCCTTTGGGTGTACGGTTTATGGCTTACTTGTGCTTGATCTTGTCAGGTTGTATACCCCGAAAATAAGGGGATCCTTCTCATAAGTAGTACTGGCGAGTGTATACATCGGGTGTCCAACTGGGGAGACCACCCTAAGCCCTAAACCCAAACCCCGAACCAGCAACCACGTCATAGAGCTTTTTTTGCTAAGCGCTATTCCTGAAGCTAAAAACCCTAGGCCCGGAACCCTAAAACCTAACCCCCCATACACTCCTACAATCCCTTTAACAATACATCTGACATGTCAAATTCAGGACCCTCAATAACGCCTGACTTAATTTGCCGCGACTCTGAAATGTAGAGTGCCTACTAGGAGTGAAAAAAGCCCAGTGGAACCCTATATACACGCACCAAAGAACAGGATACGAACCTCACTTCCCATCTGGATTGCTCAACCCTCAACTCCAAATCCTTAAACCCAAAACCACAAACCTTAAACCCTAGACCCTTAGCCCAAGGTAATGTAGCGTACATTTCCTTCACCTATATCCTAACTCTAAACACTGAACCCTAAACCACCAACCCGAAAGCCTAAAACCCTCAACTCTAAAGCCTTAACCCCCAACCCCATACCCACAACCCTAAACCCTTCAGCCGATTGACAACAGGCATGATCACTGTCACATAGGTGATCTGAGCAAGAATGCCCTTGCCAAACGCTACCTGGGCGGCGGCGAAGGAACTTAAGATTTGGGGTTTAGAGTTAAGGGTTGAGGGCTTAGGGTTTAGGGTTAGGGTTTAGGGCCTAGGGTTTAGGGTTAGGGTTTAGGGCCTAGGTTTAGGGTAAGGCACATAGAGAGGGCGAAGAAGAGACAACTCTACAATAAGCATGGATTGGGTAAAACCATTAAACAAAGTTGAAATAAGCCCCCTAATCCCTACAGCACACGCTGTATAACTCCAGTTTCCATTTTATTCTCCACTTTTGCTTCCATTTGAATTCTGTACAATGGCAACTCAATCCTAAGGCCTAAAACAACCCTACAACCTCTGAACCCTGAACCCTATACAGCACCCACTGCCCTTAAACCCTAAACCCTACACAACCCCTATAGCTCCTAAACCCCATATAATAACAACATCTATAGCCCCTTAAACCTTAAACCCTAACACCCTAAAACCCTAAATCCTTCAACGGTACACCCAGAAAACCCCCATAACCTGCCCGGCTACAGAAAGGTATGTGATGAGCCAAAAGATGCAGAGGGAGACGGCCAAGCGCCACTGGATGGGCCCCAAGCCTGCACAGGTTGGTCCTTTTAAGGGCTTAGGGTTTGGGGTTTAGGGTTTAGGGGGGTTTAGGGCTTAGGCTGCAGGGTTAAGGGCTTAAGATTTAGGATTTAGGGCTTAGGGTTTAGGGCGCATAGTGATACCCAAGACCACTGGTAGACATCAGAATAGACAGCTTCTCACCCCAAAGTAAAATCGGAAGGTGGAGCCCCCTGCCTGGAGGCTTACTGTTCAGGTCTGGATAGCTGTTCAGAATGCTGTTGGACCAGAACTCTGTGGATGAGGACTCTGTCCATGGCAGCGGATGCTCGCAACCTGGGCTTCTGTTAAGGAACTTAAATTCAGTTGCACAGCTTAGGATCCAGGGTATACCATGATTGGGAAGCATTTTTTACCCAAACTATGATGGCAACTTAGTGAGGAAACCACATGATTCACGCTGTAAACACAACATCATGGAAAACTTTGTTTGAGCTCCTTGAACGCAACCCGGTTACTGGCCGCGATGTAGGGCAGCGTGTATGTGATGACGACAGAGAAGTATGTCTGCGCAATGAAAAGGAGCAGGAATTGAGCGCATGCAAATGAAGCCCATCGAGGACGGATGTGGGTCCATGTTGCCACAAAAGTTTTCCGTAAATACTGCCCCAGGATCATCTCGTAAATAAAGAGGGGCCATGCCACCAGAACTGCACAAATCAAGTAGGCCATAACTGCAGCTGAACCTCCATTCTTGCTGATGACATATGGGAAGCGCCAAACGTTGCCAATACCGATGGCATAACCAACCAAGGAGAAGATGTAGGCAGTTGTGGTCATGTGTTCTTTTCCATCCTTCCCCTCGCTCACCTGCTTGTGCTGAATTCCCAACACCAACGAATAGTGGGGCATTAGCCTTCCATATTCCTGTTCTACCAAGACTAGTGAACCACAGTGACAAAGAGGGATTCTGGTAATGGCGTTCGCGTCCCTATGCATTCCTATTGCAAGAGCATTAAATTTCAGGAACGTAAACTTGGCGGCCTTGTTGACTAGGTAAGTCTACTTGCTGTCCCCAAGTATCCCAATTGTGAGCCCGGCACCCCTGCTAACACCCCAAACCCTGAACCCTATCAGTTACATATATACATATACGTATATACATATACATATATACATATATACATATATACATATATACATATACATATGTATATATATATATGTATATTGTATATGTACTCTTTTCCATTATATACCCTACGCTATATAGGTCTCCGAAGGACCACCTAAGGCTTAGCATGAAGCCTTAAAGCTCTCAACCCTAAACTCTCCAGCAGGGATGACTGATCCATGATAACCGAAACCAACAAGAAGATTCAGGATTTAGGGTTTCAGGCTTTCAAGATTTGGGGATTTGGGTCTTATCTTTAGGATTCCAGGCCTCAGGATTATAAGGATTACAGAAGATTTAATGAACCACCATCTACCCCTAGAGTTTAGGGTTTGAGGTTCGAAAGAAAAATCAGAGGCGTCTCCGGGAGACCTCAAAAACTACCCAAGCTCAGAAGGTTGAAGAATTGCGAAGTTGTCAAGACCCTGGAAGGCTATAGTCCCCCTTAGGTAGATAGAATATGGGGTTTAGGGCTGTAGTCCCTCTTAAGTAGATAGAATATGGGGCATATGGGGATCTTATTCTAATATACCCAAAGCTATACTCTATCTACTTAAGGAGAACTATAGTTGGTTGCTGAGCTCAACCGTAATAGTAACAGTAGTTAGGGGAGTATTATTAAAAAGAAGAATAATAGCAGTGGTAATAGCATTGCGCAGTTCGCTCTTGAAAACCGACTGCCTGTGCAGCAGCGTGCTTGTGGAGGACGTGCTCGTAGACAATGTATCGGACCAGGTATACTACCTAAGCTGTCAAAGCTGTCAAAGAGAGAGAGAGAGAGAGAGAGAGAGAGACTGTCGGGCGAGCTTACTTTTGCCTGGCTGAACCCGAAAAAGGACTGCACTGAGCTTTCAAATCAGTAAACAAGCCCAGTTTTCATTTCACTTCCCCTTCAAACCCCTGACATAGCTCCTTGAACGAGAACCTATAGCAAACCAGGTCGTTCTTTAGGCCCTTGTAGTACCAACAGCCTCTGAATTCCCTTCAAGATTAAGGCAACGCAAATTCCAGCTGTCTTCTCCACACGGACTGCGCAGCCAACACCGTGGCGGGGCTCCAGGAATTAGGGGTCCCTCTTTCAAAGTCTTAACTTTGCAATGGGGAATATACTTATAATCGGGTGTATATTGGGGCCCCTCGTTTATGGAAACTCCCAGGAAATCTTCGAAGCCCTGGATGCTTGGGGGCTGTTTGAAACGCCTCTTGATCGGAAGGATCATTGTCGATACACGTCCGAAAAGGAAGATCCTAGCCAAAAAGGGAGCCTACAGTATCTTTGGGGACGGATATTTTGAACAACTACCAATTAGACTAGATAATTTATCAAGAAACTTAAGCAACTACCGTATCTTCCCTCTGTACCCCTACCAACCTAGGACCGAGCAACTGGGCCGATGAAGCACAAAAACAGTAGCGTCCCCAGACCACTCGCAGAGATCGCCATGGCGAAGGCGTGGGGATTTCTTGTAGAAGATTATCCCTTCTGCCTAATATTTCAACTCGCCTACATGGAATAGTTTGCCATGATAGGCTTTCTGGTGATGCGGATTGTTAAGACATTACCAGAAGCTGTGCGGCCGAAACTTTGTAAGAGTCATAGACAAGGCTTGCAGGGGGGGGTCTGCCCGCCTGGTGGTTCGTAGGCGGTGGAGGGATGGAAACGAAAATGGAAACCTAGAGTTTAGGGTTTAAGGTATCATTCAGGATCTGTGGCCCTAAACCCTAAACCCCTAAACCTTAAACCCCTAAACCCTAAACCCCTAAACCCTAAACCCCTAAACCCTTAGGATTCCGGTTTGAGGCCATTGGGTTGTCATTGCCTGCTTCGCCTCCAACACCTCAAAACAAAGCAAAGACGACTTAAGGGTTTCTTGGGGTTTTATTGGGATAATGGAAAAGAAAATGGAAACTACTATAATGGGGCTATATTGGGGTTGTATTGGGAGAGTGGAAAAAAATGGAAACTACTATAACGGGAGTGCGGGTGGAATGGACACCTACCAGAATCCCAGTAGACTGCCCTACTATAGTACCCTGTGTTCAACCTGGCTGAGGATTTCCGTATATTTGCCGCACATTCGCTCTCCCCGCCGCTTTTTCGCACCAGTAAGATGACGTGCCCTATTAAAACCTTGGAGATCATGTGTGTGTGTGTGTTCCACAACACTGGACGTGAGTTTGACAAATTAGGGTATCCAGGCGGTATATAGAGAATATACAGTGATTCTTCTGGATATGGGGTCTTTATTACAGATCATATAGCAGCTGTGCTGAGAAATTCCGACGTCTTGAAAGGATCCTTAACAGCAGGAACCTTTTTCAGTCAGTACAGCAGGGAAACCCAATCCGCTGCATGGTTTATGGAGGTGGCTGAGAAATATGGGGGCACTTTTATAGGGATTTATAGGCATTTTGGGAAACTACCATATCGTTTTAAGATGGTTAACGAAATCTTCGTGGGGTTGTTGCTGCGAATAAGGTTTCGTGAACGGTGCGGGCCGCCATTTGAATAGCTTGAATTCTGAAGGTCTATCTACTCAACTACAGCAAGTGAAAGCCGCCTTTGCATTTACCAACATTCCCAAAACACTGCATAAATCTTGACAAAAGAAAACATACTTAACCCTTAGCTATTTGAGCCATAGTCGAAAGTCCAGGTATCCCCTTGATAACCCCCATAGTAGTGCCCTCATATGGGCATTCTGAACCTTGCCCAGGACATACTGCAAGAGATCAGGGTTTACGGCTCGGGCTTCTTACCGTGAACCCTCAAACATGTTAGTTTCAAAAAATTAGGGGTACCTTTATAGAACTTATAGGGCCTGGGGCGTTACAGGGTTTAGGGCTTCGGGTTTCCCACATTAGGGGTACTTTCTTGGGGGTGCCTATAGTAAAAACTATAGTGTGTTGGGGTCTATATTGGGGTCCCTTTATTTTGGGAAACTACCACGCCCTCCAAACATTGCAAGTAACGCCCTGTATGATCCCAATCTTCTCACTAGCTTACTTGCTGTATCCACAAAAAACCCTAAGCCTTAACCCTGTCTTCCGTACCGCACGACCCTGTCCCGGAGAACTTTTTCACCAACATATCATACTCAGTTCTGTGGGCTTGCACTGCTCCTAGCCTCAACACTTACCACTACAAGAAGCGAAAAGGCTCGACTCCTTTTTCTCTGGGTTGCTCTGAGTGTTGCGCAAAGGAGGGCTTGAAAGGCTCGGGGCTTCAAGCCCGGGTCTCCTTTCGTTCTACCCCCCTTGTGAGAAGTGACCAGAAAGTTCTGGAGTCTGAGAAGGATTCGATCCAAGCTTCGTGGCTCATAGAGTTGCCCATCAACCTTGTGTGCTTGCCACGGTTGGAAATGAGGATGCCCTCTGACACGATGCCTTGCATTTACGAAACCAAGCGCCTGAGTGCTTTCATGGCCGTCTGATTGGGGTTGCTCATCTTGCTTGCCAACAGGCCAATGGTGTACTGACAGCCCACATAGTCAGTCGCGACATACAGGAGTATGCCCACACACTGCCTGAAGATCTTGGCATGAGGCTCACTCGGCCCTGGCTGCTGTCAGCACTGATCTTTTCCAGCTCGGCAAGCAATGGGGTCTTCGTCAACCAAGCGCTCAACGTACTTCGGATGCGGTGTGACAAGAAGCTGATCTGCACTGATCAGACGCAGCTTATGCTTGAGGAACCAGATCACATCCCCTGGCTCACTCAACACCTCAAACTTGATCTTGTACTTGGACTGCAGAGTTGGCTTCAAGGTTTCATGTGCATATTTGCGGGTCGTGCTGCCAAGGATGTCGTCAACATGGAGCTGCATGACACTGTCCTGGGGCGCACGCAACAAAGTAGGGTACGACTCCAGAGCTTCGATGTTCAGTGAGCTTCCCAGAAACTCAGTCAGAGAGGCATACCACGTTTCACTCCTGTATCTTTGACCCGGCAACACCTTGCCCAAAGCAAAGTAGACAGCTGGGCCGCCATCCACTGGTTTGTAAACGACTCGAGCGGGCACCACCTGATCCACTGTTAGGAATGCGTCCGAGACGTCAATTCCCACCAAACCACGGTCTGGACTGGAACTTGTCACGAGGTGAATCAATAACAGTCAGTTCATCAGGCATGAGGAAGCCGGAGCAAATATGTCAGCACGAGATTCAAGCCACGCATACAGTATTCTCTTGCAACATAGCGGGCTCTGCGCAACCAAATGGCCTTGTTGTTCCCTGAGGTTTTCTCCCTCCAGTCATAAACCATCCTCGTAGTGAGATCCTTGATCTTTGTCTGAGGCACATCACTCAGGACTGAGGGGTCAAGAAGAACGCCTAGCTTCTTAAGCCTTTCTATCTCCACAACTTCGGCCAGAGCATCAAGGGATGATAACTTTGCTGGACGCAAGTAAGGCGGATCCTCACTCTCACGTGGAAACTTGAGCTTCTCCTCCATGTCACTCAAACCTTCAGGCTCATGATCATGCTCTGATCCGAGGAGTTCTTCCTCCTCCAAGTTATCCAAAACATCCTCACAGATGGAAATTTCTGGGCTTTCATCCTCATGGCCCGTCGGCACCTTGACCCTGGTGGATCAGTCGCTGCCTCGCAACCGCGAAAAATCAAACCTAACAAGATAAAGCGCAGCGGAAAATCTAAAGAAGAACCCAAAAATTTAAACTTGAACCTCCAAATCGAAACTTCCGAAGCAAAACTCAAAATGCAATCCCAAACCCCAATGAAGAAAACTTGAAACTCCAATCCCAAATCCAAACAACAAAACATGTCGAATGTCACTCTCTTTTCAAGAATGCAACAGTGGAGACGTACACGCAGAGGTCTTCAACTTCAGAACGAAGAAATGAAAAGATATTCCGTTTTTTTTTTGCATTCAACTTTTTAATTGAAGGGAACGCAAATCATTTTTAGATCAACAAGTTAGTTTAAACTAGACTGTAAACTATCCCGTAAGCTATGGTCTAAACAAGATATTTAGTTTTTTTTGCATTCAACTTTTTAATTAAAGGGCACGCAAATCATTTTTATATCTCCAAGTTAAAGTGTAACCGTTACTGTTCCGTAAGCTATGGTCTAGACTATTTGTATTTTTTAATAACACGGATTTGCCAAAAAATGCTTGTTTTTCATTGCAATGTTTTGTGCGCACGGCTGACGGAAGCAGACGTTGTGGTTTTATTCCAAAAACATTTTTTGCCCGTCCTGCGCTCCCCTTTAACCCCGAGCCCGCTTTGGGCCCCCCTTCAGCCCCTTCAAGCCCCCTTGAAGCCCTCCTGCAAGCTCCCTTCAAAAGCCCTTCAAGTCCCCCTTGAAGTCCCCCTTAAAGTCTCCCTTCAAGCTTCCTTCAAGCACCCCTTCAAGTCCCCCCTTCAAGCCCCCTTCAAGCCCCCCTTCAAAAGCCCCCAAGCCCCCCTTAAAACTTTTCGTTCCTCCCCCCCTCAGTCCCCTTTGGAAGGGGTGTGAAGGGTTCCACCCTTCGTCTCCCCCTTCAAGTCTCCCTTCAAGCCCCCCTTCAAGCCCCCCTTCGCTGAAGGGTGACGGAACCAGCCTCGTGGCTTTGGCTTTTATGGCTTCCTGGCACTGTTTCCGACCAAGACAGTCCGTAAGGCTGACGCTGTCTGAGGCCTGCTTTTGTGTTGAAGTAAGGCGAGCTCAAAACCTTTGCCAGGTAGGACTGCTCTTATGCAAGTATGGAAGGCTGAGCAAGGGATGCAGTGGGCCAAGACGGACCAAGAAAGGCCACACAAAGGGGGCTTTCTGACGAAGGCTGCTCACGACTGCTTGTCCAAGTAATTCTGCGGATTCAAGCGCTGTTCCGGAGTATTTCCAGTCTTAGTTATAACGCGCCCATAGACCACAGAAATGTGTGTGGAGATTCATTATTACCCTGCACATGTTAGAACAACATCTAGAACATGGATGTAGAAATCCATGTTCCAAAATTTGTAATATTTGTGATTGACCCTGCTAAGCAATAAGACCCTGTGATCTTCATGAAATCTAAACCCTAAACCCTAAAACAAAGAAAATGTGTTACGCATGATCAATACGTGCCCATCAAAACATGCATGCAACGATATCATGAAAACATGAGCCTACTGCAACGCACTCCTTCACCATTTCCCTTAAGATGCTCAGCTTGTCAATTTGGACTGAATGATCAACAACTCGTTTGCCAATCACATGCGTTAACAAATATATTTTCTCCAGTCTGGCAAAACGTGGGATGCTTTGTTCAAATTTATTGCATGTTTCAGTGCATGTTGCAAGGGAAATTTTCTGAGCGTTTCTGGAACGGCTTATTCTTAGACACGAAAAGGATTAGAAAAGCAAACAAGTTCTTATGCACAGAGGCATGGCATCTTGCAGAAGATCCGTGGCGACTGGACTTGCTGCAAATCATTCTTTCGTATGCCTGGAGGAAATAACAACCGAAATTGCTGTTGTGTGTCGAATTTTCAGGATGTAGCTGGACATGATGCTCGAGTTCAGCAGTTGTTTGCAGACATTGCACAGTATTATGCTGCGAGCAGAGAGGAAAGTCGCCGCATTTGCTATGATATGGGAGTTCTGCGGAGGCCCCTGAAGCTGCAAGTCTTTGAGCTCCACAGTCTTTGTGCCGTTGGCGTCCTTGCGCAGACTTCAAGCTTGTTTCCCAGAAACATTCCCACTTAAGAAGAGATCATTCAAATTTGCATGCAGTCTTTTCTCTGCCTCTCGGCGGCAGATAAAGGGCGGCAAAAAAAATTCAAGAAGACTTAAAAACAAAAAAAACAAATGCGAAACCCATAACACTAAAGAAAACTTGAAACCCAAGAATGCAACAATTCTACGTGGAGAAATTATGGGAAATTCTAGATTGAGAACGACAAAAAATGAAACAAGTCACTGCAACTTTCCGGGCGAGGCCAAATAAAAACCAAATACTCTCTAAATCCCGTTCCGGGGTCAAAAGAAGCCCGGGGGTAGAAAAAACCTTCCGGGGTTCAAAAAAAACCCAGTCCGCTTAAGAGGGCTTAAGAGGGAGGCTTAAGGGGGGTTTAAGGGGGGATTAAGGGGGTTGGGAGGCAAGAGGACGAAAAATCTCAATGCTCCTTAGCACTCCACTTAAACGAGCCAATGAGCCCGCAAGGTTGGGCGGCTATTTCTCAATACACTGCTTAGCAACAGAATGTCAACCTTCTGCAAGTTTGGCCGAATGATCTTTGAAAGAGGCTACAAACTAGTACAACCAAACTCTGAACTCTCCAGATCTGAACCTGCAAGCTTAAAGCGGAAGTCGAGAGACTCGGAAATTGAATTCCCGTCTTGCTTGCATCCCCAATCAGAAACATTTAAACGCAAGAGTGAAAAGCCGACAGGGCTGGAGCTTCTGGGTAGCCTTTGCTTCTGGTGCTTCGAAGGATGTGCTCAGGCGAGAAAAGTAAGAGTAGAAGAGTAAGAGTTAGAGGGAGTTTTGCCTCGTAGTCCCAGGATTCCTGGACCTGATACTGGAAGATGTTCTTCGAAAGTTGATGGGGCGTGCTAGACATCTTTTCGTACGCGTATGCAAGAAGGACTTTTCGGCAACGCAAAAGAACTCGCACGTAACAGTTAGAAGATGACAGAGCCTGAAAGAGATATCTTTCAGTTCCAAGTTCGAGCAAGATTGCTTTCTGTTCATGACTGCGGAGTGGCTAAGTCCAATCAGGGACCAGATAGCCAGTAAACCTTGGTGTAGCTAGGCCGCCTGAGCTGAGAAAGGGGTAGAAAGCAGATCTACACCGTGGCACTGGGGTTCTGTCTGCTTTTCTCGCTCTGCAGCTCTTGTCTGTCAGAGCGGCAAACTAATCCATGTGTACTAATGTTTGCTCATGCTCTGCACAGAATGTGCAAAACAAACATGGTGCGGAACTTGTGGGGCATAGTTTCAGAAGTGAACTCTGTCTGGAGAGATGCTCTCTCTTGCTGCCAGGAATTCTTTATGATCTTCTGTGGCCTGTAAACTTTCAAAAACTCAAATTAAGATCTGCTGTTCCAAAACCAAAACATCTCGCAACTCTTGCTTTTGAAAAATCATGAACTCTAATCCAGACAGCACCTAAAGCCAAAGACGCAACAACATTATGATTAAGAAACTGCGCAAACCGCTCTGAGCCACCATATGCTTTGAAGGTAGAAGCACGCAACATGAAAGGATCAACTGCTCGGACTTTAAAAATCGAGCGGTGAGAGACGTTATGCGCACACACTGCGCCTTCCGAAACGCAAAAACAAAATAAACTTGCCAGGACAATTTTTTCCGCGCGCGAACCAGAAAGTCAGTCAAAGAGACCCACAGACCAAAGCTGGATCAAGTTTTTGATCACCAGCGACCTAGCCCAGCAAGGCTTGCATTCTGGTCTTCAGATGCTTCAAACCATCAACGTGGATCTTGCCAAACTTGACTAAGCTCTCCAGCTTAGAGTTGTGCTTCTTCCAATCGGAGTTGGGTTCTTTATTTCTCCTTCACTTAGACCACATGCACATACTTTTTTAGCTCATTCTCCTCGTATCTGTGAAATTACCCTTCAAACCAATCCTCATCCTATTACCATCTTTTCCATTTACGCTCCGAGTGCAGTTGAGGATTCTGCTAAGGATTTAGCTAGAAAGAAACATTTTTGGTCTCAACTTGATACAAATATTTCTGATCATTCCAATTCTTCTCATCTAATCATTCTCGGTGATTATAACGCAAGGCTTGACTCTTCTCTTGATCCAGATCATGATCATATAGGCCCCCAAGTATGGGGAAAAAGACAAAGTATCTCTGATTCCCATAGAGACAATGCTGTCTACTTGATGGAATTCATGCAGTCTCATCTTTGACTCCTTCCTCAAACTTTTCTGACCTTCCCTCCTCTAAACTTGTTACCTATAAGGAAATGACCTCCTCCACAGATTTCCTGGATGATTTCTCCGTCTCAGATTGGACTACACTTAACTTTGCTTCAGTCACTCATCCCATTTTTTGTGATCTTCAATTCAAGGGCTGTCATTTTCAACAGCTCATTAACACTCGACATCTTCCTCTCATCTTTTCCTACTCTAATTCTTTCGTACCTCAACCCCCCGCTCGCTCTGAACCAAAACCGGACTTTTCTCAATCCTCCGCTTTCTATGCAGCAGTCGAGACCTCTCTGCTTGCTAGTACCAATAATTCTGTTTGTTCTCTACCCCAGACTTCCTCCTTTCTAGTCTCGTACACCGACAGCTCCTGTCCCAATAATCGTACAGTCGGTCCTGACAACCTCGCCGGATGGGGTTTCGCTCTATATTTCTCGGACTCTTATCCAGACTCACATTCTTCTGTCAATGACTCCTGGATATGTTCGTACGGACAAATCCAAAATTCTCCTCTTGATGCGAATATAGTTAATCCTGTCGATGGCTCCAACAACACTGGCGAAATGCGGGCTATCATCGAACTGTTTGACTACATTCTTTTTTACTTTGATTTACCGCGTGGCTCCTCCGTCATAATTCACATCGATTCCACCTACGTTATCCGCTCCTTACGAGGTGATCAGCTCCCCTCTACTCATCACCAATTAGTTGAGCTTGCTCAGCAGTATTACACAGCCCTCCGCGCAGTATACTACGTTGACCTTGTCAAAGTACCCTCACATGTCGGTATACCTGGTAGTGAACTCGCCGACTCCTTAGCCAAAAGAGGTGTCACTTCTAGTGGCCGAGTAGGTCGCTTTCTCTCTCGCTCTCCTCTCAATCCTCATTTGGCTCTCTAAGACTCCTCAGGAACAATCCGACTTTATGTGCTCCTTACTCCTTTCTAAGAAAACTCTTTTACCCTCTCTCCCTATCTCTGCCAAAAAACCCTGGATCTCTCCTTCTACTCTCGCACTTATCTCTCCCTATATAGACGTATTCAGCCCAGAACAATGAACAGAAGAGAACGGATTAGCGTAGTTCATAAACCAAAAAAGCAAAACCACAATGACAATTGATTGCTGTAGAGCGGATTTTGTCATCGAAGTGATGAGCAAGACGCTTTTGAATTAATGAGGCGAAGATCTTGTACATGGAAATGGTAAGAGAAATGGGTCGATAGTTAGAGAGGTCTCGAGTATCATGCTGGATCTTTTAACTAACATAACAACCTCGGATAATGCCCAGGAGTCAGGGATAGTGGAGGTAGATAGGCAGTGATTAAAATGACCCAGAAGAAAGAGTTTGAGGATATAAGGGGCCTTTGATCATATCTGCGGGAATGGAATCAGGCCCGGGCGCACGGCCCGTGCTAAGTGATCTAAGAACAATGTTGAGCTCAGCCATCGTAAATGGAGCGGAGCAGTCTATAACGTGTGAAGGATTATGAGGGAGTACAGGTTGAGGGTTAGGAGCCTTCCAGACTTTTTCAGAGAGATATTCTGCAAAGGTAGTGGCACAGAGATGCTTAGAAGAGAGCTTACCATGTATATTAAAAAGATTAACTGAGCGAGGAGTAAAAGGTTTACGAATGGAGCGGGCTGTACGCCATCGATAAATGGAGGGACCATGAAAATCTTCTTGTAAGTGTTGAGCGGTGAACTGTTTTTTATGGCGAGAGGCAAATTCTTTAATTCGCTTACGGAGAGACTTGAGTTCAGGAATAGTGAGATCAGTACAATCTTGGAATTGAAGTATTGTCCATCCACATAAGAGAGGGAGAGACATGCGTCATTCTGACGTTGGAGATGTTGGGAATCTGGAAAAAGGAGTGATCAATATCTGAATGAGCAGGGGCTCGGTCTGAAGTTAGGAAGGAGATTTTATTGGAAACTTCAGACATAACAGATTCCGCCCAGTGCAATCGAGGGCGTCCAACCCTGTTGGGGCCTCTAGTGTATCGATACTGGCCCGAAGGCATAAACGTGGAGGAATACTCGAGAGAAGTAGGATGACGGAACAAATGTCCAAGGAGAGTGAGGCGATTCTCCAAATAAATTTGCGAGGGGGTGATAACTCTAGATGAATCGTAAGAGAGGGAAGCCAAATAAGCGTTTCAACAGTCCTCGTGTCATCAGCATATTCTAAATCCCACAAGGGGCAGTATTAACAACTCGAGAGAAGGTCGAATTAAGAGCTGTAACAGGTTTCAACGTTGTAGAAGAGATCGAAGAGAACAAAGAGAAAAAAATAAGGAGAGAGAGCCTTGACAAATCGGAGAGATTACCTGCACTCTGACGCGAAATTTCGGAGAGCGACAGGGAAAGAACTGCGTTAACGAATAAAGGAGGAACACCAAAAAACGGAGAGAGAACTCGATAGCGGAGAAAGAAACTTGTTGACGCGATAAGAGGAAAATGTACAACGCTGCACGTGTCCACCACACGACCTTATGCCTTCGACTGTGAGAGGGCAGAATCTCTGGAATCATAGCGGAGAGCAAGAATCCCGCAATTCCAATTGTTTACATAGCAGGAACTTTGAAAAACTCTTGCAAATTTGTGTGCAAACGGCCTTGGATTGTTAGCAGCTTCTATTTGAAAGCTTGATCACTCTGGCTGCGTGCAGGGCGACAGTCCAATAATCCAAGCAAAAGCCTTAAAGTGCAGTTTTTTTCTCGAAAATCCTTATGTCACCGTGGTTTTTTGCTGCAGTCCTAAAGGCCGCACAAGTATAATTTCATCTGTGTTGTAGTTCCAATCTCCGAAAATCCAACCTCTTTCCTTGCTCCAGCATTTCTGGCCGCGTCTTTAGCTGCAGTGTTGTGCCTAAAGCCCGGAATGGATTCGATGCAAGAAAATTGAACTTGCGTGACAAGTTCTGACCTTTTGTTAGTGCAAATTCTTAGATGGGCTGCAGCAATCTAAATGGCGGCCCAACATTAGATAGATGGTTTCTACCGACAGCATCCAACGAGAAAGTCAACATGTCACTCGAGGAGCCTCGACGAAGATCGCCCGAAACGGGTCTGGAGTCTTGCAGAAAGTGTGAGACGCGTGGAAATTAGCTCTTCACACGTCATTTTTCAAAGTTGTCTTCTATGTTTACAAACGCCAGATTGTGTTCCAAGTGATCCAGAATTGATGCTGTTTGTTGTTGTTGTTTTGCTGCTGACGGCATGGTGTCACAGACAGACACACTGCGTGCAAGAGACCTGTATCCAATCCAGAACTCTTGCCTTCAAGGGTTGATGAGAGGGCATCGCAATCAGTTCTATGGTTGGAGCGCTCGCCCCATAACGAAACCCGAGCACTGTCCTCTGAGTTGATGACAGCCTAGGGACGACGCAGCATTATCAACAAATACGTTGAAGGCTGCTGGTTCTGAGAAGAAGTCAGCTGGGACGCCTTTTTGTTGAACTGCCTGTGGCTTTATGGCGACGCAGACCACGGCATGGTTCTATCTTCGCGGCCGTGGCCAGAACGCACGAGTCGTGTTGGCGTCAGCCGGGAAAAGAGTAGAGAGGAGGAAACCACCCAAGGTAATTACTTGTAACAATTCCCCTGCGAAAGGTGGGATGGGTAGGCATGACGTGTGCTGCTCGCGAGGAGTGAAGGAGTCTTTCATTCCTGACGATGGTCGAGATGCAACTTGTTGAAGTCACTTCCGACCAGGAAGGGTGACAAACACGGTTCCAGGTATTTCCGCAATCCTCTGCCTTTCTCCCAATATAGTTGTCTGGACGCGCGCACAAGGAGATGACAGACAACGGAGCGCCTGTATATCGCAAAGCACGCCAGTACACATCCAGGCCTCAACTACAGTCAAGGGCCTTGGAAGCCGCGGCGCCACACATATTGCAGCAAGTTGCGAGCTAGCCTGAACAAGAACGAGCGCGGCTTTGTGGAGAAGCGTTATAGCGACGGAGCTAGAGCTCAGCACGCAGTAGTTGGCGCGATGTTGTCGATGACACCAACGGCAGCCTGCACCTTGTTCTGATGGGGGACAGTGACTAAATTGCAAGTTTCTTTATAAATCTTAAATCTCTAGACTTTTTTGAGGCTGGTGCTATCTGCTGTGGTTGAGGAAGCTGACCGAGGTTCCCAGACCCAGTAGATTGCGCAAGCTAGGGCACGCAGTCGCCCAATTTGGCTTTGGCTAAACGCTCTAGAAAACCAACCTATTCACATTATGCAAAGAATTCTCGAAATCCACGAAAGACAGCAGAACTCCCTTCATGTTCTTTTCCTTGATTGATCAAAGGCTTTCAACTTACTTAAGCTTACTCTTTGTGGGCACGGCCGAATTGCGAAGTAACCGGAAGACTTTTTCCAAGGCACGCCCAGAGTGCACTCCGAAGTGTCCGAAGGCCCGCCTGAAAGCAGCCCCCACAGCTGTTCCAACTAAAGTGGTGGAAGCCGTCGGGCCTGTGCAAAGGAATTAAACTTTCTTGGGCTTCTGACACGTCCTTGCCCGTCTCTTTCTTCTCCTTGTGCTTGCTCACGCTGTGATAGTCATCTGGACCTCATCTTCCTGTTCCTCTCTCTGACGTCTCTCTCCAACAACAGAAAAAAAAATTCTCTGATCGTGTTTCTCAGGCCATGTCTGCCTCCAAGCTCCTTCGACCTCTTGTGGCTTATCGTGCCTTGTCTCCTTCTTGGAAGCATTTTTGGCCTCCCGGCCATTCTGACACTTGAATTTTCTCCAAAAAACATGGATCACGCAACGTACATTAAACCTCATATCTGAAATGCTTCACGTACATCTTCCGGTCGTCTATGACGTAGCACACTCCGTTGGATGGATCGCCGGGCCACTGAAACAGAACATCCATAGGAGACTGTCCAAAACCACAAGGCCCACATGGCAAGGTCTCTGAGTTGGAAGATGGATCCCGAGAATTTTCATCACTGTGCGATAGCATTTTTTGGACCTCGGGCAAGTGCAAACCTAGAGCCATTTCCTGGGATTCGCCATTCCAGCCCATATTTCAGTTTACCGATGTAGCCTATGAAAACATCAAAGCTCGCGTTGGAGTCGTCCTTGTTGACACCTTGGAGGGAAAGCCTGAAATTTTGATGGCAAGATTCCCAGCGACGTTGTTCAACGCTGGAAATCGACCGAACAAGAGCAGATAATCTGCCAAGCCGAATTGGCGA
Organism: Symbiodinium pilosum; assembly: GCA_905231905.1. NCBI lineage: Eukaryota > Dinophyceae > Suessiales > Symbiodiniaceae > Symbiodinium > Symbiodinium pilosum. The sequence continues at coordinate 30,177 of CAJNIZ010044773.1, forward strand.
TTGTTGTGGCCATGCGCAATCTGCTGAATCCCGTTTGCCAGGACGTAGAGTGATTTATTCAATTGACAATGAAGATGCGAGGTTCTCTATGGGACAGTCGGAGAGGGTTGCAAGAGTTGACTGCCGCTTTTCATTCGGCGGAATTGCTGTTCCTCTCAGTTTTCTGGGCAGAAAAGAAACCCAGCGAGCGAAACCCGTCAGATGCTCCTTCTCGGAGTAGATGGGCCGAACGACTCTTGGAGGAGTCTACGTTGGAAAGATAGGCGTGCTAGAGAAAGGTGCTGCAGGCAATTTACAGGAGGTGCAGGCCAGCTTTGTATCAAACGTGTGGGCAATCGCTTCAGCCGGGAGAGCGGGTTCTTTATCAGTTGCAGATAAGCGTACAAGCAGACAACCATTGAGAAACACATGCTTTCAGGCATGAAGGCGTTCAGACGCTGTGCAGCTTCAGGGCAGCCTGGATGGCGTGGGCGAAGAGCTTTTCAGGGGCAGAACTTAAAAACGTTTCGCTGCGAGCGTGAAAGGTCTTAATCAGATCAGTGCCTGTGGTTGCCGGCGCGACCACAGGTGCCGGCCGTTAGCTATGTGAGGTGCGAGGCGGCAAATTCCACGGCCCGCGATGTTTCAGGCAAGGTGCGCCAAAAGTTCAGATGCAGGCGCAGGTGGCAGCTGTGAGGTCGTGAGGTCGTGGGCAAGCCGAAGTTAACTTCCAAAACTCAAAGAACACTTGAGGAAGGTTTGAGGGCTTCGCTCAGCTTCTGAGCCAGGTACAGGCTCCGCTTGCTTGTTGCAGAGTCGCTCTACACAGGGCTTCCGAATGGTCAGAGGGTCGATCTGCGGTGCGAAGGCGCCGGGCTGCCTCAGAGGGGCCATTATTAAACACATATAGGTTCTTGCGTGCTTAAGGATTGCGCCTTTCAAGATTGCGAGGCCTCGGGGACTTGAGCTTATGTTTGAAAGAATCTGCTGTGACTCCCAGGGTGGGTATGGGCAGGCATCCAACTTTGAGTCTGGACTCAGCTGCAAAGTTTCTCTGTAGTTCACAACATGTCTGTGAATGATGAAAGATCACCTAACAAATTGTCTGGACAAATTTCCCAATCTGATTTTTCAAAAACTTCTCAAAACTTCCATGCATATTCTATTTCTTTTCTCTTCCCTGTGGTCATTATCCACCGCCCGCCCTTTAGCTCCACTGGGGACAGTCCAGCTGGGCAAGCCCTGCTTAGGCTGTCCCCTGTTTCGTTCTGTTGGGAATTGGGGCCTGTGGGTGGAATATGTCTGTAAAATTAAGTTCTCAAAACTCCATCTCAAATATCTCACCAAACCTTCCAAGTAAAAATGTGTATCAAATTTCATCCTTTACTCAACTCACCTACTCTCAGACACTAACGGATTGTTTTGCAAAAAGTGGATGGCGGCAATATCGCCTGAAGCAAACTGACCGGGCACTCGAACTACTCTACTCCCAATCCAGCGCCGCCTCTACGCCTGTGCTGGCTCATCACTGCACGCCTGCACGTCTTTGCAGCGACGTTGATCTAACGTGACATCCAGGATACGATCGGCTTCCATATCAAATAAGAGAGTTCTTTT
>CAJNIZ010044773.1:31792-48200 GCA_905231905.1 Symbiodinium pilosum
ACAAGCTGGCACCTTTGGACATAGCTGGAAAGGATGCCATCATCCGTAAGCAGCAAGTTGAGCAGCTGCTTGTCGGTGCAAAGCCTGTAAGATTCTTGCCAAAGCAGTGCGTCTGCTTCTGAAGAACGCAGACGCTAAGGAAACCAAAGAAGCCATTGTCATCCAGAGCGGACCGCAAGTGTTGCAAGAAATGGTAAGCTTGGGCAGCAGCTTACCAGGGTAGTAAGTTTGCATGCAAATCCTGTCAGAAGTCAGTAAGAATAATTACTTAGTTTGCAGGAGCGGGGAGTGGTCACAGGCACACAAGTGCCCCTCTCACCAGATCAGAGGTACCCATGCGAGATTGCCGCCATCCACTTTTTGCAAAACAATCCGTTGGTGTCTGGGTGCTCCCTGCTGTGAGTGAATTGAGTAAAGAATGAAATTTGATACACGTATTTACTTGGAAGGTTGGGTGAGATATTTGAGATGGAATTTTGAGAAGGGGGACAACCTTGAGTCGACGTACGATGAATCTCAAGGTGCATTTCACCAGCTTCCGTAGAGAAAGGACAGCGCCTCTGTGTGCCACTGATAACCACGTGTATCCCGTCGCCAGTTCGTGGAATTTCCGGACGTCAACTAAACAGTCACTGCCTTCAATGCCCTCGATGCAGGCAATGATGCAATTGCACCTTTTCTTTGACATTCTGCACATTCCCAGAAACGTGTGTAATCCACTCAGTATAGCCGACCCAATCCACATAAGGCAGCCGCGCCATTTATGGTCCGAGAAGGGGGTGCCTTGCGTTCGCAGCAAGGCCAGCATCATCCAGATCTTCAGCCATCGTTCTCATCCGCCGCTCACCAGGTGAAGATCGTCCGCTTAAATTAATATGAAGATGAAAGTCCGACAGAACTCTGAAAGCCAATCCGCCCACCAGCCCTATCAGCCTTGAAAACCAGTAAGCCGCCAAGGCCACTCCAAAGATACCTGTACGGTTCAGCCATATCACCGAGGAATCGGCCCGCGTCTTGCATGCCAAAAATCCCGGTACCTCCGGTGTGCCTTAGAAACATTACCCACCATCCCGAACAACGCCTTCTCATCAACGACAGACCCAAGCTTCTGCAAAATTGAAATCTCGCCAGCTCCACGAGATTCTAGACGATCCTTCATGATCACCTCATTGTTGACTACCATCGTGCGCAACACGAAGATCGCTGTTTGGCTCAGAAATGACAGCTTGAGCCGCCGCCCTCAAGGAATCCCCTGGGTCACGTTTCCCCGCTTCACTCAAGGAAAGGGGGAAACATGCGGCCTTGCTAATTACTCCTCTTTCTCGAAAGCTTTCTGTAAAGCCTTCTTAAGGTGGCAGTGTACATAGTCTTAGTTGAGCGTCGCCCGCAATGGGTTTTGGATCACGGACATGTTGCCCGCAAGCCACTCTCAGTTGTCAGACATGTCAGTCGCTTGGACGGTTGCAATCTTTCGTTTTGATGAAAATCCACATGTGCTTCTGTCAGCTTTGGTTTTTGGATTTTGCGAAACCTCCACATGTGGTCTTTCAGTTTCGACATGTCCATATTTTGAGCTTATGATCGAATTTGTGACTTGCATGATTTTTCCCATGCGGAAACATTTTGAGACAAATGGGAGGTGGAATTTTAGCTTGGCCTCATGCCTGTAAATTCTGATGTCCCACCCAGTCCACCCCAAGATGTGCCCTCCAGCCTGCGTGCACATATCGTTTCACGGGGGTGGATATCTAATATCCCCTCGGCTCATCCTTTGATGATGGTTCCAGGATTCCGTAGGAACTTGGATGATCAGGATCCAAAGCATTGAGAAGCGTTTGCAACACAGTCATGTACATGTACACCTGAGTGAATGCGTACATGTCCATGACCAGTTTCGATGTGCGTGAAATTTTCCTCCCCTTTTTCCCCTTCCCTTTTTATGGTCCTTTGGACTTGATTGGGAACTTGGGACGTCGCGGGTACAACAAATCTTGGCCAGAAATTACATCGCATCATTCCAACGCGTTGCGCATCTTCTGGGATGAGTGCTGATACGGCGTGCCTCTTCGTCAAGCACTTGCGCCTCTGAGCAGGTGTGAACGATTTTACACGCGAGTAGGACACAAGGTCATTGTCATGATTGTAGTCATTAGCAACAGGGGCAAGGGTAGCAATCGTAGTAGTGGTAGTGGGAGAGCCACGGTTGCATCATGTTGCATCAGTTGTGAGATTCAGAGTCGAAGTAGCAGCAAGGAGGGTAGAAGTAGCAAGAAGGCAGACAGAGTACTCACGCCGCTTGACCACATGTGTCCAATATTTTCCTTCAGCAGGGGATGTTGATTGCATCTCATTTGAGCCATGTCCGCTGTCAAGGGCACCTGGCATCGCAGGGCGCATCTTGTTTGTAGTGTCCTCAGGCGGGGGTCTTCCTCACGAATTGTCAACGCATTAAATGGTGGATCGTGAGAATAGGGTAGGGCTCGAAATAGTGATCATGATCTGGGCACCCCCAAGTACTTGGGATCATTATCCGCTAAAATATCCACAAGGAATGAATTACCCGGCCGCATACTCTGTGTGAATTGTCATGTGTACCTTGCCTTGTGCAGAGCCTCATGTTTGCATCTGCTGCCATATTACTTCCCAAGCACCGTCTAGTGCTACCACTCCGTGGATAGCCAGTAGCATCGCCCCACATAGGAAAAGGTCTCCGTGTGGATTGTGTTGCTTCCCTGGTGCACGGTTAGGTTTTGTCCCTGAGGTTGCCTTGCTTTAGCTTTGCTTCCGTGTGTACTTGTCCACCCAGCACGGCCACTGTAGCTTTGTGATCGTTGACCTGGGATTGTCCTGTGTCAATTCACAGGTTATCAGCCGTAGCCTCTGTGCTGCGGTTGGGCTTGTACTTGCGTGTCGCTTGCTTGCTTGGTCCCGTGTCTTGGTTGCGTCGCCTTTTGCTGTTGGATCCCGAGTTATTCCTGGCAAGCCGCGGTGCCCCGGACTTGTGTTGAGAAGACAGCGTCTTTACCGTGATGTCGACCGAGCTTCCACATGTTGACGATCAACTTGATGCCTTGATTGCCGAGCACAGGTCGCGTGAGCAGAACTCAGGTGCGCTTGTTGGAAGGAAGTACACATGGGACCGCGTCCGCTGCACAGCTTGTGTCGCCTTGCTCTGCCCCCGCGCGCTTGCCCCGCCCTTACCCTCAGGACAGAACTGCTTGCAGTCTGCCCCCGCAGCTGCGCAGCTTATAGCTGGCGAGTTGTCGTTGAACCCGCTTGGTGTGTTGGCTCCTGCTTCTGCACCGTGTTCTGCGCCTTTGCCTGCTTTGCCTTGCCCTATACTGTTGCTGCAAGTCCAAACATGAGCGTGTTTGTGCAGCCATCCTTGGGTGATCTTTCCGTGTATTCTTCGGCTTATACCCCGCGCCTTCTACGGTTGCGGGGTCTCCTTTGCCTTTAATGGATCAAGGTGTTTCTGATCAACATGGCGTCCCGAGTGGTTGTGATGTGCCGAGTACCGTGAATCAGCTTGCATTGGTCGATGATTCCGGTGGTGCTGTCACTCCTGTTGCCGGGCCGTGTGGGAATGTTGAACGCTTTACCTTGTCCCCTGAGGCAGTTCCCGTGGCTGGTTGTAATATTGGGTCGGTTGAGTCGCATCGAATGCTTGGTGCTACGGAGCTTGACCGAGTTAAGTACGTTGTTGAGGTGTTGCGATCCGAGAATGTTGCGATCAGAGAGGTGCTTGAACAGATTGTTGCATCCACCAAGTCCGAGCTTATGTCGATGAACGGTCGTTTGGGCAATGGACTTGGTCAGTTGCGTGCACTCATTGGAGACATTGACCACCATGACTTCAACACTATGAAGCGTGAAATTGATCGGTTGTGTGATCATGCCGGGTCTGTTGGTCCCAAGCTTGCCGAGATTGATCGCACCATACAAGCCATTTACATGCGTTGTGATGGGATTGAGCTTGACTCCGTCAGGAAGCTTGAGGAATGCCGTGCGGATTATGTTGAGAAGTTGCGTGGTTTGAATGAAAATATTGCGGGTCGGATTGTTGAGCTTGAAAACTATATGCAGTCGCAGTCTGCAGCATACCGAGAACAGTTCATTTCCATTGACCGTCGATTTGGTAAGATTGAGATCAAGCTTTCCGGTATTGGTGTTGCCCCGAGTGTTGATGCACCGATGATGTCCTCGCCTCAGCATGCCGTGTTCCATCCTCCTCCCGTGTCCCAACAATTTGCACAGCAAGCTGTATCCGTTCCTGTCCCCGTGTCAGACGGACAAAGCTTTAGAAGCTATATGAGTTGGGGCCAACACCAGGGTGAGGATCGTTACTCGACGAGCAGTGGTCGGACACATCGCACGTTGGAGCGTCAAAGGCCGATCATCCCACGCGAGACGGGTGTGCTTAGGCGTACCGTTGAGGGTGGTGCGGCCGGTGCATCCGGTGCGTCCGGTAGTAGAAGCTTGCAACACCATGAATCCGTTGTGCCGAGAGAGCGATCTGCGTTGAAATCAAATCCGGCGCCGGGCATGTTTAATGCAGCTCCTGCCGAACCAATTAATGAACAAAATGAGCAGCCTGCGTGTCCGGTGTATACACCCTCGCAGCAGCAGCATACCGTCAGCCCGAGTGTGCAAGCATTTGCGGAGGCTGCTCAGCGGTGTAACAATGCTGGGCATGAGTGCTCACATGGTGCCAGCTGCCTGACTTCTGGAAACCGTGTTCAACCCAATGCCGAACCCGTCCTCATGCGTGTTGCGCCCCAGATTTCGTCACCTGCTCATCCGGTTGAGCAGAAGGGCGTGAATCCTAACCCAAAGGCGTGCATACAGTGTGCGAGGACTTTTCCTGGTTGGCCGGTTGAACCGAGAGCCCAGCCCGGATTTGCTGAGGATCTTTCGTTTCCTCAAAGGGTTCAGTTTGATGAACGCAGTATCCCGTGTGGTGGAAAGAACAATCGCTGGGTTGAATCAATGTTGGGAAGAACTGGCTTTGTTACGCCCGGGCACGTTGTTGAGAGCACTACTGGGACGTTGATTGCCCCTGCTCCGACCGAGGCCGTGTCCGCTCCATTGCCAACGTTCTCCCATATTCGTTCACCTGACTACCCTGCTGCATACGGAGTGACTGAAACCGCCCGTGACGATCATACATCCCGTGAAAACCAACCTGCTGAGAGAGTTGGGACTTCCGGAGGTGATGATAGGCGGAACTCCCGTGGCAATGAAGATGGTCCTGGCGATGGGGCATAAGGTTGATTCGTCCCGTGCTCCCGCGTCTGCTCCGCCGCCTGGCCCACCTGGTGACCCTCCCGGTGGGAATGGCGGAGGTGGATCTGGTCCGCCTGGTGGCCCGCCTGATGGTCCCCCTGGAGGAGGCGGAAGTGGTGGAAATGATCAATCTGATGAGCATGGTTTGTTCCCTCCTGACATGCGTTCCGCGCGTCCACCGCCTGATGATGAAGTCTTGTGTGAGAGATGTGGACGAAATTGCACCCGCGCATCTGCCAGGAACTGCGTGTCTTGCCAGTATCGATGTTGCCCGATTTGTTGCCCCGATCCCATGCGGATTTGCAAAGTGTGCTTGGAGCATGCTACTGGGAATCCCATCGGTGGTGGTTCTGGTCCTGACCGTCGGTCACAGGATGGCCCAGAGGGTCGAAAGGACGACCAGAAGGCAAAATGCAAGACCATCACCCTTGAGAAGGAACCCGCGCCCAGCCAACTCCGTGCTTGGATAGTTGATTTGAAAGAAAAGGTTGCAAATGCCTTTGCTTATGATACCGAATACGCGCTGAAATGGGTCGAGATTCCCGAGAACGCCGATTATGAGTCCTTGTCCGCACCGTGTAAAAAGGGTAATCTGGAGAATGAGTTCAATGCCGCCTTGAGGCAATGTGTGACGCCTCCGCCCTTGAAAGCAAAGATTGGGATGGAAACGGAGCGCATGCATTCGTTGTCCAAGAGACTCATAAGTCGACAGATCCTCTGGATGTTGTATGAGCACCTCCGTCCCCATATTACGGGTGACACAACGTTCAAAATGATTGAGTTCATGCGACTTTCGAGTGATCGGTTCACCAAGGGTACCGAGGAAGAACGACTTGAGGCATTCATGAACAAATGGGACTCCGTGCTTGCCGGAATCACTGTCGATCGCCCTCCCGAGCATGTTCTTACTGCGTTGTTTTACGAGCAGATACACACTTTCAAGTGTCTTGCGCTTGATATGGCATTGTGGCAGCGTGATCCGAGTGTTCGCAATTACGCATATCTAAGAAGTGTTGCTACCAATGCCGTACAAACTTGGCGCGTGAGAAGCAATCAGGAAAGAATGTATCATGCTACACGAAACAGCTCCGGATCTCCCCGTGTTTTGGCTGTTCAGCGTGGTTCTTCTGGTGGTCGGAAGGGTGATCGGTCGAGATCTTTCACTCCTGGAGGTAGGCGTCGCAAAAGGTCTACTCAGTCTACTTCGAGAAGGAAGGGCAGCCGCAGCCACACTCCACCTGGAGGAAGGAGAAAGTCATCTCCTCACCGTGCTGCTCCGGTTCGCCATGGTAGTCCGAACCGCCGTGGAGAGCGTTCTCGATCTAACACGAGATCCCCGAACGGGAGGTTTGTTTGCCGTGACTTTCAGAGAGGGATTTGTGCCCGTGGTGATTCTTGCAAATACTCACACTTATAAGGCCGCGCGTCCCTCAAGCCCGAAGATATTTAAAGGACGTTCGATGTCTCCTGTTTCAAAGGAGTCTGGCAAACTTGTTTCTATTACGCACGTGGAAAGTGCACAAGAGACAAGTGTCCTTACAAGCATGAGAAGCCTGCAGCTCCTGTTGAGGTGCCTGCTGCGCCCGTTGAGGGTGGCACTCAGAGAAGGACTGACAGTCCTGCCCCTCTTCCTCAGGATTTTTGAGAGGAGCGTGCCGCGACCCTCAGGCAGCCTTGGGAATGACCTTTGGTCCTGTCCTAACTTTGCTTGTGCCGCTAGTGTCGATTTTGGTTGTCCTGCCCGAGCATCTTAGCATGTTCGATTTGGTGAGAGTCATGTTCGCCACTTTCCGAGTCCTGTGGAGAATCCCCGAAAGATTGAGCGGGCAAGGGTTCCAAACTATTCGTGGCCTCCAGAGATTCAAGGTCTGAATAGTGCCCGCGAACATCGGAGAGCTCACATGAAGGCGGTTTTGTGGCATGAACAGGTTGTGCTTGACAACTCAGACCAGGCACTGATGGGGGGAGACGCTTGCGTTATGGAACTCACCCTGTCGAAAAGATCCGCTTCAGAGGTTATGGCTGCCGCGGCAAAAGTCCAGAAGAGAGTTCGTCGCCTCATGCTTGATTCCGGTTGTGGCATCGACCTGATTGGGATGCACGACCTATCCGGAGAAGAAAGAAAACTAGTTTCCGCGTATCAAGAGTTGCTGTTGCGTACCGCGAATGGAAAGACTTCGACCAAGGGTCTAGCTAGACTCAAGGTCGATGGATTAGTTGAACTTGTTGAAGCATATGTGCTTGACAACACTCCTTCGTTATTGTCCCTTGGGAAGAGATGCATGGAGCATGGATATCGTTTCTCATGGGACCCGTTTCAAATTCCGCGTTTCTTTGACCCAAGTGGTCGTGAGATCAAGTTGGAATTGATTAATAATATTCCGTATTTGTTGCCTACCGAGACTCAGATTGTTGCCGCTAATACTGGTCATCACAAGTTCTACTCGGCATTCCCTGCACCTATCGTTGTGCATGAAAAGGTTGTCGCTGCTGGCAGTGATGGCGAGGATGACTTGCGAGTAATTTTTCCCAGTTTGGCCGAGAATGATGCTGGGGAAGTGGTCGCTGAAGAGAAATCTTCGGGTTCTCGCGCTCCGGTGGCGAGAGCGAAATCCAAGGCTAAGGCCAGTGCGAAGGCCAAGCCGTCTATCCCGCCACATGAGGAGTGAGATTTGAGGGCCGAAGCTAAATTTCTCAAGCACTTGATGACCCACTTGCCCGAGAATCCGTATTGCGACGCATGCCAACGTGCTAAGATGGTGAATGTGAAGTCGTTCCGACACGAGGGAATAGAAGGCTATGAGTTCACCAAATTTGGAGAACGCATCACGTTGGATACGATGGTCCTACATGGTCTCACAAACCGAGGTATTAATGGTGAAACTGATGCCATTGTCTTTTATGACTTTGGGACAGGTTGGCTCGACGCCGTTCCCGTGAAGAGTCGTACTAACGCCGAGACTTTGAGGGCTTTCCGTGAAGTCATTGGTGACTTGACGGAGGTTAATTCGTTCAGCTTTGATACCGAGAGAGAGTATGCACCTCTTGCCGTGCAAGAAATGTATTGTGATAAGGCGAGAGAGTTCGTCTCGACTTGCAGAAATGTTGGCATCAAGTTGTCCCATTCTACTCCTGGTATGCCGAGAACGAATGCAATGGCTGAAGCCAAGGTCAAGCTTGTGCTGCAAGGTGCAAGAGTTGCATTGAGACAGGCTGGACTTGAAGCCAAATTCTGGCCATATGCCGTTCGTCACTTTTGCATGGCCGCCAACTTGACGATTGAGAAGGGGGAATCTGCGTTTAAGAAGCGCTTCGAAGCTGATCGCTTCGGTGGGCAGATAATTCCCTTCGGTTGCTTGATTGACTACTTTCCGACGCCCTCCAGGAAAGACCTTAGAAAGACATCAACGGATGGCGTCAAGCTTGGTGTCGGAGAAGAAGATGCCAACGCAGCCATTTCGTCGTCTGAGGAGGATCTTGAAAGTGAGGTTGGGTCGGATGTTATCAAGATGACTGAGCTTCTGGAATCAGGCATGGATGAAGAAGAAGCCATCCGGTTCTTCGCCGAGATTGAGGGTCGACCGCCAAGATGTCATGGGACTTCGCTTCCTGCCGAGTCTTCTGATGAGAACGGTAAGGAGGAGTGGTTTGCGTCCGACGAATTCGATCCCAATGATCTCGAGGATTATATTGACGAAGGACGTGCCTCAGAGGATGAAGTTCCTGACAGATCCGGGAAAGCTCAAACCTATCGACCTTGAGGCAAGTTTTCTCCGACGAGTCGTCCCGGTGTGTTCCTCGGATATCATTGTGAAGTTGGCTCGGAGTGGAAGGGAGACTATGTTGTTGCTGATCTTGAGGACTTCAAGCAAAACATAAACAAGCCGAGTGTCCAGCAAGTGAAGCGTATCTACCTTGCTCCAAGTGAGAAGTATACGTTCCCATTGCTTCCGATCTACGAGAAGCGGACACGATCATTGTGCTTGGATGACCCTGTAATGCTTGACAGCGACACCCGAGTTGACTCTGTTGGACACGAAGACCGAGATGGGGTTGTTTGATTTCAACGAGGGACGGGTTGCTGGAACGTCGGATGAGCCCGAGTCTAAAGATGTAATCGATCAAGTTGAATCCTCTGACGGAGCGAAAGTTGACTATTGGGAACATGATGCATCTTGTATGGACGTATCACGTTGTTGCACCGAGAAAGGCCATGGTGAATCCAGGTCTCACGCCTGGTGCGCTTGGCGCTGTTCCCGAGTTGAGAAAGCTGTCGAGTGTCCGTATCAGTTATGTCACCTATCCGGGGAGCACTCCAGTTGAGATTCGTGAAGAGCATTATGCGCTTGGCAAAACGAGGCTGATGAAGCATTGGACCGGGAAGGTATTGTTCTTTGAACATGGAAGAGTGCCTGAAAAGCGCACCGAGAAGTTGTCAACGTATAAGAAGCATGGTGTGCTTGGCCTTGATGGCGAACTCCCGTATAAGCAAGATGCTGAGCGAAGCGAGCGTAAGTATCGGGGTGCCCGTAAACCCAACTCCATTGATTCCGAGTCATGGCGCTCGATGAGTCGTGTGGAAAGAGAGGGGTACGTTGAATCCGAATTGCGTGAGGCTGAGCTTTCAGCAATGTCCAAGAACGATCCGCGTGACGCCGCGCCCGTGCGTATTGAATATGATGAAGGGTATGAGTCGCCTGCCTTTAAGGGGGACAAGGATGGCTGGTTGCATGATGCTAAGCATGGAGTTGTAATCAGACATCATCCGTTGTCTCGGAAGGCCAAATTTGATCCCGAATCCTTGAAGAATTGTCCCGTGCCTACCTGCATGTTGAGTGATACGCGCATCACTCTAGTCCAAACAGAAGGCGCAGAGTTCGCTCTCCATGATAGCTGGAGGAAGCCTGAACACAAAATGTTGCCGTTTCATTGGACCGGGCGGACTATCTTCATGTTGCGAGATCATGCCGAGCCGCGAGTCAAGATTTCCCCCTCGAAGCCTGGAATGTTTCAACCGAGTGAGCTTGAAGACGAGGAGCGGAGTTATTTTCTCCGGTCCAACTCGCGTATCGTAGTCCCTGCGAAAGAGAGATCGACGGTTGAGACTGGCCTGCGTGTTAAGCCGCCTACGGGCGTGTGGGGCAGGTTCCGTGCTGCTGATAAGAAACATGCTACTCATCCAAGTCTTGATGTTTGTCCCGGGATTATCTCCGAGGAATTTGCTACCGAGAACATGTCAGTTGACGTTGTTACTTCTTCCGAGAACGATCTTGTTATTGAGCCTGGTGATGTTGTCGTAGTTGTGCAATTCTACTCTGGTATCGTTTGCGTTGCTGAGGTCGGTGACGTTGCGGCTCCAGTTCCCGAGAACAAGGATACTGCAAATCTTGCGTGCGGTGTTATTACCAATGGGGTTTCCTCATCTGCGGATTATCCCCAGATGCCCCTCCGTAACCAACCATATCAGCACCGCCACGGTGACACTACCGTGTTTTGGTACAGTGCTTGTGTGGCCAGACCGGTTGATCGTAAGGAGCGCACCATCAACGCAAAGGCGATGGCTGCCCCAGATAAAGAGTGGAACAAACTTATTGCTCAAAAGTGTTGGGATTATGCTTCCGTTCGCGAGTGGAAAGAAGTTGCCGCCGAGGCTGATCGCCAAGGGGTTAAGGCTCACGTTGGTCGCATTTTTGATGTATGCGTTGAAAAGCTATTTCGGCTCATTGCGGTTAGACGCAATAGCATTAGTTCTAGGGGGAGGATGCCGACATCCTCTAGTGGATCCCCCTGGAGTTACAAAGATGGGCCCTTTGTTTCGGCCTTTTGCCTGGGGTTGTTGTTTGTTTCCTTGTTCTTTTGGGTCCCTCCTTTGTGGGTGGGCAATCTTGTAACTCCAGGAGTTCACTCTGGTAGAGCTGTTCTGATGGATACTGCTCTTCCTAATCCCCAATTGCACAATCATACCCTTTGTTTTGGGAAACAGGGTATATGCAATGTGACCTCTTGTACTCGTGTTGGCACTACCAACATGGGGCTTCTGTCCTGCGATTGCAATCACAGCTGGAACCGCCTTTGCTCTTGGGAAGGGGAAGCGGCTAATTGCAATTGCGAAATCTTCGCGTCGCCTGATGAGAGCACTCGGTGTCTTGATCCTGCCTCAGGAACTGCTTGCTCTATTATGCCCTTGGAGGCTCTTGTGGATCTTATCTACAAAGAAAATATCAATGGCTTGTGTGATGGGTTTGACCTTTCCCCTTCTAATCCTACTGACTTCCGTTCGGCTGTGGATGGCGGAACTTTTGCTAGTCGGTGGATCAGTAGACTTGTCCATTCACGAGTTGCTGCTATGTACACTCATGGCATGAGGGTCGAGGGACACTCCTTTGACTTGCGTGAAAAAGGAGCTCCCTTCAATGATGCCTGTGCCACCCAGGTGGATTTTGAGCATGCTATGGAAGTTCCCTTCCTTCTTGCTCCTAATTCCAAACCAAGAAAGGAGATTGAACAATCCCTTGCTTGTTCGGTAGGTGTTTGTGGTCGTTGTCCTGATTCCCCCTACGAACAGCAACCCATGTGTGAGGTGATTAGTTCTACTCCTGCTCGAGGTGCGCCAGATTACTGCGAGGAAGGCTTGGAACCGCTGCCCGATCCTACTCCTAATCTGGCTTGCAGCAAGCAGCGTACTGGCGTCATCACTCCTCTTAATGTGACCTGCAACAGGACCTCGGCTGAAGTTCTGGCTCACACCTCTCCTTGGTCTGATGATGGTCATGTTGATGGAATCTGTCTCATCTATGAAATTGCTGATGCTGCTTCTCCTATCCTTGCTCCCCTACTCTTCTATTCCGCCTTTGCTACTCAACAAGGTAAGGTTACTGCTTACGTTTGTAGCTGTTTCCTTGCCCAGCTTAGGTGGATTCTGAGAGATGGGGAGCTGAGGCAGTGTCTTGCCCTCTGGCTTCAAAAGGTTGGCAGCACTCAGTGGGATATGCAAGGGTCTTCAATGACTTGGCGTTTTCTGAGTGCTCTCATGGTCTATGTTTTGTTCTGTTGCATTGTTTATCTTCTTATTAAAGCCCCCACTGATTTCTCTTCTCTCTGCAGCCATTTGCAAGATCAAGCGTCTAGCATTCTTCCCTGCACCTCTGTATCTGCGCTACTAGTTGCCATGATGCTCCTAATCTTGGCCATCTGTTTGCGCTTTGGTGCTGCCACGGTAGTGCTTACTCCTCCACCTGATTACTTGCCATTTGGAGTGGCTACTCAGCGGAGTGTTTGCACTACTCCTGCCTGCAAAGTGACCAGCTTTAAAGGCTGCCTACTCCTTTCTCAGGAGTGTGGCGCCAGCTGGACCACTTACTGCGCTTCTCTTGCGAGATTTTTCGCTGCGGCGCCTGACTTCTACTGGTGCATGTACTGTGGCCTGCTTTTGACATGTGGCCTCCTTATTCCCGCTTTTGCCTTTGTTAAGGCCGCTACTGGGTTCAGGAGACACTTCTCAAGAGAGAGCCAACACATGCTCCGTTTTTCAAAGTGTGGCTGCTGCTGTGCCTGGTGGCTGGTGGATTGCGGGCCTCTGCTATGGCGTGGCGCCAGCACTGCTGTAGCTCATGCTGCGCTCAGCCAATACTTTTCGCAGCACTCCGCTGCTCCTGTGTTGCGCTGGCTTCCTGCTGGCGCTGTCATATTGGCTCTTGCCCGAGCCGTGTCCTTCTTCAAGCCCCGCAATGCTGCTACCCGTGCCAGCTGCATTGCGTGCCTGCTGCTTTGCACAGCTGGCCTTAGAGGCTGCCTGCCCTTCACACAGGAAGGGAGTGGCGCCAGCCATGCTGTTGCTCTCAGCAACACTGGACAGATTGTGACTACTCCTAATCTCCAATGCACTTTGCATGATTTACTCCTAATCTGCCACCTCATTGTCTTTTCTGCTACCCTTTCAGGTGCAGTCGTGGCTATGGGGCAGTGGTGCCTTGGAGACTGGAATCGTAGTGCTGTCCTCAGCACTGCCGCCAAGATGCTTACTGTGTACATGCTCAGCCCTCTCTTTAGCATGATCGGCTTTAAAGGCAGCCTACTCCCCTCCTATGGGAAGCCTGGCGCCAGCCTAATTGCTATGACCAATTTTAGGTGCCCTACTCCCTCCCCTAGATGGTTCTTTTCTCCTTTCTGGGCCATTTACCCAATTTGCTGCTTGATCAGCGCCCTTTGCATTCTAGTATTCTCTGCAAGCCTGTTTTGGCTCTGATCCTCATAACCTGTATACTTGGTATGCACAGTGCCGCGGTTCTCAAAACTATAATTGGCTCTTGCCATGTCCTATTGTGGCTTTTCCTCCACCTTTGGCTGCTTTGATGGCAAGCGTGATGAGCAAGCCTTGGTGTTGGCCAGCGGCAGTGTGCTTTTCAGAATGTCTTTGCATCTTACTCTCTGTGGTGTCCAGCAGATATCTTATGTGACTTGCCTCATCTCAGGATGTGCTTTGGGCAAAGCTGCAACACAGCTCTTTACTCGACACAGTGCTTTCCCTATTTATTCCCACCTTGGTATTGACACTCGTATTCACACTGCCCCGCTTACTCTCAAAAGGAGCCTGCTCCGCCTGTCCCATAATATTGGTAAGGGACAGTGCTTTTGGAGGTCGGTGGCTCACAGGCAACATGCCTGGAAAACTGCCAAACGACGTGCTCTTACTGCCCTATTGCCCTGTTCCCGTCAGGCTGAAGCCAGACATCGAGGTCAGTGGGCCTCACAAGTAGAAATTGCTGCCTATTCCCAAGCCTACTCTACGCCTGTTATGGTGCTTTCCAAGCAGCAGGGCAAGGCATTTGTTTTTAATCCGCCCTCAGTCAAGCATCCCATGATCTTTGTGCTGCATGAGCATGATCATTTCCAACGTATTTTACATGCTGCTCCTCATTCTTACAGCATGGGCAGTTGGTCGGAAGCCTGCTTTACTGATGTCCCGCTCTTTCCTGCGCCGAGTGAAACCATACTCCCCAACCTGGGCAGTGCCGCTGCGCTATGGCTTGGGATGTGCGCTGATGGGATTTACAAAGCGGACTTTCATGGTCCGGTCTCTCATTCTAATCCTACTCTGCTTGCCCCACCTAATGCGCATTGTGCTAAGATGTACGCAGCTGGTACCTGCAAGCACCTTCGTGCTTCTGTTGCCCCTCCTACTGTTTCCACCCTTGGAGGAAGAAATGACCTTGCTGCTGGAGGGCCATGCTCTGTTGGCCCCTTTATTCCTAATCCTAGGCCTCAAGCCAAGCCTCCTCCCCCCAACGTGTATGAGGCTGCGGGATGGACCCTTCCTGCTTGGGCCTGTGATACCTATGTTTGCAGAGGTATTGCCTGTGTGCATGGGTCGCCAGGGCCTGACTACCACTGCTGTGCTATGGAGTGTGAAGTGCCTTCTGAGTGTCCAACTTCTTCTGATGAGGAAGCCTCATCATGCTTTCATACTCCGCGCAACTCTAATCCTAAGCCTTGCTCAAAGGATGGACATGAAATTGATATTCCTCAACTTGACCTATTTAGAGGCATTCCTGGGTATGGTGCTCTTACTGCTCTGCGTGACAGAGCAAGTGCCTTCTCAAGGCTTGCTGCCACTGTCCTGCCAGTTGCTGTCAATCTGCGTCATTACTCCCTCTTCAACAGGTGTGGGGACCATGAGTCCAACCTCTGGAGATCTAATGCAGACTACTGGAACGAAGCCTGCTCTTACTCTGACGCAGATCTTGCTAATCTGCAAAGCAAAGCGGCAGAGGCTGCCAGGGAGAGTTATGTCCCCTGGGACGAGCCTCCTTATGATGCTGCCTCTGCGTACTGCCCTTCCTTTGGAGAAAATCTCCCGCCAGGCTTCATGCATCAGAAGCAGTTTCAATTTCTACTCAAGCTTATATGCAGATAAGAGCTCATAATGCTGCTGCCTGCCTTGCTCCTAATCGAATTAAGCCCAGTGAGCGCGAGTTAGTCATTGCTCATGCTGAAAGATTTCAGCGTTTTGCATGGCATTACTTCGCTCATGCTGATGTGGCTACTGATGAATTCGCTCATCAATTCTTCCTTGACACTATTGCCTCGGATTACTTGCATGAATGTACTGCTGGGGCAGAGGGGGAAGAAGATATTCCCATGGCTAGACCTAAGCGTACCCGCAAACGCAGGCCTGATGATGCCGAGACACGCCCAGCGCGCAAGCAGCAAGCCAAGGATGAGCCGGAACCTACTACGCCTCGTCCGCCGACTACTGCTGCTAGTCACCTGGAGACCATCGAAGTGTTCCGGAAGGCCATCGCAAGCACCGGCGCCGAGCTCACCAGCCCCGATCCTCAGGGACAGCTTCTACATCGCTTCAACGAACATGTGTGCAGGGTCTCTGGATCCCAGTTCTTGACACGACTGGGATACCCCCTGGAGACCGTTCAGCTTATCGGTCGCTGGGGCAGCGACGCAGTGCGCCGATATGTCCAAGAAGCTCCCCTTTCCTGCGCGTCAGGATCACCAGCGAGGCCGTGCATCAACAGGACACCGACACAGAGGACGGTGAGAACGATGGTTAAGAAATACCTCGAGACCATCACGAGCAAGTTCTGGGTGAAGAACACCTCCACCAACGTGATCCACATATCTGGCGCACCAGAATTCTTCACCGAGAACATCCACTGGCAGTGGTTGGCGCTACGGCCAAGCACCACACACCAGGTACTGGTCCCTCCCCGAGGGCAATCAGTGCCAGAGATGCTTTCGCATGCAGGAGAACCAGGCCATCACGGACGCCAACAGCGATGAGGAGGCTGTCTGGAACGCCCCAGAGGAGTCGTTCCATTGAGAGCCTACAACAGGTTCCTCCTTACCACCTTACCGCCTAGGCGAAGGGGTGTTTATGACAAATGGACAACAGGCGGTGAACACCATAAAATCGACATATCTTGCCCATTTTGCAAGTCACTGTTCAGATCATGTTCTTGCAACCTCGTTTCTCGTAGCCCCGTAGCTGTTCACCAGAGCTTTTAGATCCCTCATAGAACGTCTACCGCAATGGTGACCGTAGACGCCGACCTGACCGCCGCAGCAACAGAAGCAGGGATCGACCTCACCACCGACCCAGTGATGAAGT
>CAJNIZ010044774.1:0-24920 GCA_905231905.1 Symbiodinium pilosum
TTAATACTATTAGTATTACTACTATTATTTCGATTATTCCCACTATTATTACTGTTTTGGTTTCTATCATTATTTCTATCATTATTTCGATTATTATCACTATTATTATTACCATTGTTATTACTACGAGAATACTTGTTACTACTACTTTTACCATTAGTAGTAGGAATGCAAGTATTTCTATACTATTACCTATATCTGTAGGCAGAAGTCTCCTTCAAAGCCGCCTCTGCCTCTGCGATCTCGCGCTGCCTGGGATTGAACCACTCGTGACAATTTCAAAAATAGTCGTAGTAAGAATCTCAAGTACTAACAATGATCAAAATAAATCAGAAGAATAATGGGAAGACTAACGTAATTCATAATAAGAGTAATAATTCAAAGATTAATGCTAGTAATAGTAAACCCTGAACCCTAAGCCCAAAACCCAGTAGTAGCAAGTCCCCTTGTCATGACGACCGGGCTCTGCGGCTGCGGCTTCTTGCCCAGGATATAATTCATAGTAACAGCAATAATAGTAATAATAGTATTTCCTCTTGATGTGACTACCTAAACCCTAAACCCTAAACCTTAAACCCTAAACCCTAAACCCTAAACCTCTGAGGCTGCGGCTTCTTGCCCAGGTTCTCGAAGGTTTGGGCGTCAAAGCCTTGCCCCGCGCTAAGCGCTGCCATCATCTCTCGGAGTTTCTGATTCTCCTCCTGAAAGGCTGATTGCGTGCTACGATTACCATTATTTGTATTACTGCCATCCTAGGGACTCTTGGGACCCCCACTACCTGGTACCCCACTACCCATTTAGACTCAAATAAAGAAGGAATATGGCCTCAATAGTAGTGGGGTACCAGGTAGCGGGGGTCCAAAGAATTCCTACAATACCACTCCTGCTACTATTTCTGCTATTAATACTATTTCTACCAGTACCATCATTGGTATTACTAGTATTCCTGCTACAATTATTACTTTTACTACTATAGCTGCTACTGCTACTATTATTATTACTACTACTACTCTAATGATGCATGCTAGCAACTGCAGCTTACATCTGCACCATTTGCATGCCCAAGCTTCCATCAGCTCACGCATCAGCTTCTCCTGGCAGCCACACATATTATAGTATAATATACTGGGTTGGCCCCTAAAACCCTTTGAAGAATATTAGTATATAGGGTCCCTCATTAAAGCCATTAGGGAAAATATTAAATATCCCAGGGGCCTACCCAGTATATTATGTTCTAGTAGATTACACTACGTTATACTGTATTATAGTACATTATAGTATAGTATACTATGTTAAAGTTATAGTATATTATACTAGGTTATCCCCTATTCTACTACATTATAGTATATTCTACTATGTTAAAAAACACATTATACTTGAGAATGAAATGAGCAGCTTTTTTGGTGGTTAACCCAGCAAGATTATATTCCTTGTATAAGATGCTATACCCCAAAAGGAGGAAAGAATCTTACTCTATATTGGGTACCATAGTGTTCCCAAATAAATTACTACTCATTTGATTCTCCATTCTAGTGGGATAATATCCTAAACCCTAAACCCTAATCCTGGCTTCCATTTTCATTTTCCATTTTCTTGTCCATTTGATTCTCCATTATAGGGGGACAAATATTACCCACTCAAATGAGCTTCATGGGCTGCTCACATACAGGCCTGGGGGTTTTCGTTGACGACCGCTTTGTTTTTGATCCTGAAGAGCAGACCACCCAGCACCACACAACTTCCAGGCCAATACTAAGAGTAATAGTAATAGTAATAGTAATAGTAATAGTAGTTAGTAGTAGTAGTAGTAGTAGTAGTAGTGGTAGTAGTAGTAGTAGCAGCAGCAGCAGTAGTAGTAGTAGTAGGAGTAGTAGTAGCAATAGTAGTAGTAATAGTAGTAATAGCAATTCTAATCGTAGTAATAGAAGAAGTAATGGTAATAGTGATAGTGATAGTAATAGCAATAGTAATAGAAATAATAATAATAATAGTAATAGTAAAAGTAATAGTAATAGTAATAGTAAAAGTAATAGTAATAGTAGTAGGAGTAGTAGTAGTAGTAGTAGTAGTTCTTGAGACCGAGCCGCTTCTTTGCACGGTCGGCGTAGCGCAAAGTTGACAGCGTCTCTTCATAGTTTGAAGATGCAGGCGAGAGAGCACAGATCATTATGGTCTTGCTGGAGCCGCCTCTTCAAATGGTAGTTTCCCTAAATAGGGGGAATCCAATATGGACCCCAATATACTATAATCCTTATTATGGGGGACCTCCAAAAAAAAGTACTATTAATTTTTGGGAAACTTCCAAATGTCACCAGGCAGCATGGAACCCAGGATGCAGGAAACCAAGGTTGAGGTGAGCCACAATTGTAGTATGCTCCTTAAAATCCCCCATAGTAGTCTCCTGTATAATCAATCCCCTCTAGAACCCCCTTTTAAGAAGTTTAGACTACAGGTCAGGTGGACGTTGTTGGAAGCTGTCAGGCCTAAAGCGTTCTGCAAGAGCCGGGTGAGTTTGGACTCACGGTACGGGACGACGATCACCGCCGCCTGAGCATTCGCAGGACGATCATGTCAGAACGCAAAACCATGTTCTGTCTTACCGTGTTGACATGAAGAAGCTTCAGGTATTCTGACAGTTGCGACACAGTCGCCTTCTTTGGGTTTGTGGACTTCTCTGCCAGCTTTTCGATGACATTGCCCAGAGCACTCCTGAGACGCCCATGCACCAATGGCAGAGGGTAAGCTGCGCAGCTGCAGTTGTACTGTCCATTCAGCTTCATGGCAGACAAGATGCAAAGATTTGTTGATCATGGCCTTAGTTCATTTTCCATTCACCTGCTAAGTGCCTTGCCGCGATCCAGAGGACGTCCAAACACTGCATTGCAGACATGTGACTCCCTCCTTCATTCGCTCGCCTTCTGCGCCAGTGTGCTTCACCTTTTGGGTTCAAGTAGCTGCAACACCCATGTCGGTGCTCAATATTCTCCCTATATTACCTCACTACCTCGACATGATCCCCATATTACCCCAATATTTATACACTACCCCAGGCCTTCTCGCTACCTGCTAGGTCGACCAGGTTGATCATCGAGACTCGCGTGGATCCTGGCCACAGCTGCGGCAACATATCACCCTGGGTATAATAGGGACCCATTGGGGTAATAATAACAATAATAGCAATAAGAGGAATAATAGGAATATAGCACTAATAGCAACAATAATAATAATGATAATAGTAATGTCATCCTGACTTTAAGCACGTCAACAATTCCAGCTGCCTGCACTCTCCCTCAAACATATGTAGGGATAATATAAGGATTATGTAGGAATAATGGAAAAGAAAATGGAAACTATAGGGATTATAGGAGTTATATTGGAATTATATGGGGAATATTCTCCTGCAAACATACTAAGGTTTCCATCTTTTATCCCTATATTACCCCAATACCATACTATCCCAATATTAGCCCAATAGTCTTACTAAGATGCTCTTTTCTTGGCTCCTGCGCTCACAGCTTTGAACTCCACCATGAGAACGGTGTGTGCACGGCTGGATGTGGCATTCCTCATCTCTGCAGAGGGACCCTAAACCCTGAACCCTAAACCTTGATACTTCACCTACAAGTGGAGGTTTCTCAAAAAAGGGGTACCCTAGGGACCCCAGGGGATATATAGGGATTATAGAGGGATTATGGGGGTCCTTATTAGGGAATATATAGGGATAATATTGAGAAATACCCAAGTGGTGCACACGCAAATGATTCCAGGCTCTGCAATCCAGCCGCATCATCGTAGATCCCACAGTTCGATGGGTCGTCGCCTCCTGTGGCAGGAAGGGCAATGCAACCCGAATAGTAGCAGGAAGGATCCATTCTTTGATTTCTTTTCCAATAGCAGTACGGACTTAAGGTTCGCATTTTTTTCGTCTCTAAGCCTGGAAGGGTCAAGTCACCCTGATCCGTCCCATCTAGCACCCTGCTAATCCCCAATAACGGTCCCAATTTTTCCTAGTGCTTCTTGTGCCACTAGCCGCAGCAAGAAGCTGTCTCGCGAAGCTTTTCCCCTTCTGAAGACCTTCACATGCTCACAAAACCAGTCCGCAAGCACGTGACGCATTAGCCATGATGGCGGTAAGTTTGAGACACTCCTCTATGCTGCTAGACTTGCAGAGACAGAAACACACATGATTGGAAGTATCGTTGCCGGTACTTTGTGGACCTTGAGCTCGGGGCCAAGACAATCTTTAAGAACCGGGATAGTGAAAGCCCTCGGTCCAAAAAAAAATCACCTGTCCACAAGCCCTACCATTTCACCAGGGAGTCATTGAAGCGCTCATCTCTCACATTTCCTCTCTGCGCCCACAACCCTGCAAGCATACAACGCAACAAGCACACCTCAGCATTGTTACTGCTGAAACTTTGCCATGCTTTGCCAAGATCCAGCAATGCAAAACAGGATCCTCGATGGTGTCGTGAATGGCTTGGTACGACTCGACCGGCCTCTGAAGAAAACATCGTCAGGCAACCCATGTGTTTGCATCAACACTGATCACCCACGTGACTCTAGAAGAGTCCAAGCAGTGGAGCAAGTCGACTGCATGTTCAGAATATGCTGCAACTGCTGGCCTCTTTGTAATCCCATCAATGTAGATTCCTCACATGCAAAAGCAGGCACCTGCTATGGCATGAAAGCACCACGCAGGTCGCCCCTTGTCCGGCCTAGAATTTTGGATTCTCGGATCTCAAAGCCTTTCCGTGGACGCTGCTCGACTGGTATCAGGAGGTCCTGGATAGGTCATCCACTTACTGGTTCTTAGTAATTCGGGAATTGGGGAATACGTTATGTCATAGTATAGGGCATAGGGATTATGTAGGGATTCTATTCCCTTAGTTCTTCCCTACTAGGAAGTGACTAGTACACCAACCTACAAAAGCCAGAGCAAACTCTAAAGCCGTGCAAGACGAGGGCTTTGGTCCTGCACTGCCTCATTGTAAATCTCAATGGCAGACACCATAACCTGGAATGTATTTTTTCGGGTCATATGGGGATTCTATAAGGATTATATAGGGATTAATATAGGGATAATGGAAAAGAAAATGGAACCTACAATTTAGGGTTTGAGGCATCTCACCGGCAACGCGGAGGCTACAGGCTTCAGAACCAGCCCTTGCTTTAGGGTTTACGGTTAGGGTTTAGGGTTTAAGGCCGTGCAGCGCCCTGCCTCATAGGAATTGCCGTTGCCATCGTCCTTTGCGATACGGCGGAAAATCTCCTCGCAGGAGATCGGCACAATTCCCTTGTTGTTGCCGTATCCAACCATTGAGTAGCTCTTTCCAGAACCTTCACAGGGTCAACTGCATTGAGACCGTCCCCAACATCAAGAAGCCCAAGAAGCCCTGGGCCGAATGCCAGGCCTGTTTGCCCATATGCAAAGAGGCAGCAGTGATAGCCGTTCCAGGCATTATCAAGCACTCTTTTACCAAAAGTGTCGAAGACATACTTCTGATCCTCAGCTGCATGCGCAGATGCACTCTGCAGGTCCGAGAAAGGGCTCGCGTTCATCGCGGCTCAGGCCGCGTCTGCATACTGACTTCCCCGCTTCGGCCTGTCCAGCTTTCAGTCTTCATGCAACATGAGGACCGTTGACCGGAGATCAGGAGGATATGGAGAAGGGAGTCTCATGCTATGTCAGCGTCGCTGAAGCGGGACAAATCTCGCCCCGCGAAGTGGTGGAAACTCGCCGCGTGAACTGCCGTTCAGCGTGCCTTGAAACCCATTCGAGAGCAGGCCCTAGGTACTGTACTTAGAGCGCCAGCCCCTTACCCAGAGCGCCATGTACACTAAAAGTGGCTTGCCTCAAGAACCGCCATCATGGGCTGCAAATCTTGCGCATGTTACGATCAGAGTAGGGCACAGAAAAAAACTGCAAAAGAGATGGCCTCCGGTGACAACTACGATCCCAACATTATGGTTCATGGATGTTCATGGTAAGCTGATAGATTTCTGGCAAGATATTGCTCCTGTGAGACACTGGGATCATTACGAAATTTGACGTGGCCGCCAAAATCTCCCCACAGATGGTTCATGATGGTACAGATTGGGAAGTTCATGTAAACTATAATATTATAATAGGGTAGATATAGGGGGGATATGGGGAGAATGGAAAAAATGGAAACTAACATAGTACAGGAATGAACACCTGGGACATTGGACGTCACTTATGTGAGTCCACTCCCAGCCCCGTCTTCCCGTACCTTGGGGGTCTCCATGTACAAACTGCGCGTGATGGAAATAGCCGAAGCCTCAGGTACCCGGTGCCGTCGTCATCGTAGCCATCATGACTCCAGAAGGATTCGTCGAAGGTAAACATCTGCTCTTTCCCAGAACCTAGGCGGCTCTACTGAGACGCGGACCAACATTCCACGGCACAAACACGCATGGTACATGGCCACAGCTTTCTACTGCAAGAGATTGTGGTGCAGGCAGGCCGCTGTCGTAAATGCAAGTCGACTTCTGGCTCATGCTTACACACAGCGTGGCATGGTTTTGTATTTCCTCAGTCATAGTGGAAATCAAGTCTTGCAAGCAAAACATTGAAGATAAGTGTAAAGAATCGATTACATTGCGTAAAACATCAAATGTGGCGATACCTCCGATGCCAATCAGAAGTGCGAAAAACAACGTGTAAAGCAAAGGGCCGTAGCGAGGAAACGAATTTCAACAACGAGGGTGGCAACACTCATCACAAGCATCACCCACTGGCAGCGCACGGGGACTTCAGCCCAGCGACACGTTCGGCGAAGGGCCGAACACGAACTCCGACAACCACGGCTTCTGCTTCCGTCATCCTTAGCTGCTTCGAAGTCAGGTCGCGTGGACTGAAACAAAGCTGCCTGCTACTGAGTAGATTCTACGTCAGGTGCAAGGAGCAGCGTTGTTGTGTGGGCTGCCTCGCTTTGGCAGAAACCGCTGGCCGGCAAAAAGGGAGCGCGCCGCAGCCCATTGAGATCTTGCAAATGCTGACCTTCAGTACCCTTTGATGACAGGCATCCTTGCTTGAAGCACATTTGCTTACTCAATGCAGTGTGTAGCATAGGCAAAGAATGCTTCACAGATCTAACGACAACTTATCACAGGGCGTCGTTGAAGATCTCGGCTCGGGTTCATGAACTGTAGGTGCTCAGGTCATTCGTGCTAAGGTTGTCCCAGGGCGCACTCCCCAGGGGATTCGCAGCTATACACTGCACTGTGCAGAACCTCTTGGGCCGCGATCAGACTCACATGTCAGAGAGGAGCGCGCAGCACATAGAAGGCCGAATGGACCGACCTCCCGCTTCCAAAACCCCAATACTCATGGCCTCCTTCACTTGCAGCGAGCCAGTGAAGGCTGGTGAAGCCCTCCGACTGTGAAAAACCAAGGTGACATGATGACATGTTTGCCATGTCTTTCTGAACACTCCGGAGCAGCCCCAAAACTGAAGGGGGAACTCCATGGAACCCAAACCTGCGCTCATCCATTTCTTGCACAGTCCATCTCGAAGTTGCACTGAGCAGGAATGGTCGTCTTGTCTGCCGTCTATCAGCCCGAAACACAGGAAGATGACTTCGTCCAATACACCACTAGAACCAATACCACCGCCGCTGCCGTAGGTCACCGCGCAGCCGCCACCGCCGCAGCCGCCACCGCCGCAGCCGCTGCAGCCACCATCACCACCCCCCTTCGCAGCGACGTACATCCAACGTAGCGCAGCGAAGAGCAGCTGCGTCAGTCAGCAGTCTTGCACGCATCGAAGGAGGCAACTCTACCATACGTAGGTTTGAAGGATAAATGCTCTGCACGTTGATCTTGAAGCAGCATAGTTTCGAAAGCCTACCAAAGGCTGCAAGGCTTCTGCAGCTTCACATGGCTCACCTTTGCGCCTCAATTCGCTGTGCGCCCGCGTCGACGCGGCATTAACCCTGCTGCCATAGCCAGGGGCAGGGAAAGCAACGAATCGTGCCGTATCGTGACGTCGTGACGTGGGATTGCCTCAACATCTCTGCTGCTTCAGGTATACGTCCAGCAAGGCCAGGTCAAAGGCGTCACCCTCCGTCTCCTCACATGGCAAGGACACTCGCTTACATTCTATCTATGTCCGGTCCCAAGTGCACCCTCGTCTCTACAAGAGTGTCCTTCTTGCTCCATGTGAAATGGTGCCGCAGCTCAAGAACTTTCCTCGACCCAGCATAGACCGCTTGTGAACAAGCTGGCTTGGCGGTTAAAAAGCAAGCTGGGCCAGGCTGGGTTAATGACCATGCCTATAACTTGACACATGGGCACAAGCAGAGCCAAAAAGCCTTTGCTTCAAACAAACTTATCACTTAAACAGGCGGTCCTCCTCATGGTTGTCAAGCGCTCGGAGTCCATGAGGTATGGCAGGATAAGCTCACCAGCCTGTCCAGCAAACCACCATCAACCGCTGTTTTCCAAAACACTGGGCACTGCACGTTTTCATGCTTCCCGGCCTGGTCTGCCTTCTCTTCCGGCACAATAATTGCAAAGTCTGTCCAGTTGAAGAAGCAGGCTCCAGGAAGGTAGTACCTTTGCATGGCGGAGCTGATGGTTCCACGCAGTCGGTTGAAGGTTGTGATGACTCCAACACAGAACGTGGAGCGACGGGGAGAGGCGGTCAAAGACCTGTCCACCGCCTTAACAAGTGCCCAAGCCGCCCGGAAGCGATGATGACCTCAGCTGTCTAAAGGCAAAGCATCTTCAAAGTTTTGACTGTCCCTTGTTATTGCAAAGGAGGTTTTTCTAGGTCTTCTGAGTCGTTATGTTTCGCATGTTGTATCGGCTTCCAGGGCTCGATCCGTGCCTTTGAAAGCCAGAAAAATGTAACCCAAAGGTGGTGCGTTTCCCTAGGCACCAGCATACGCCAGACACACATGCTGGCACGTGTGGGTCTTGGACGAGGTTTCACAACGCCTTTAACAGTGTTTTCTTTCTCCCATGCCATCGGTAGTGCTGAAAGCTTGCTTTCAAGGTGTTGATTGCATCAGTACAGAGTACTTTCGTTTCAATGCTGTTTATGTGACACATGCACTTTTTTGGAGGAGCTGTTCGTGCTGCGAAAAAAATCTGAGACAAACTGGCGGACAAATGGAGCCACTCGGACAGGAATTTCCTTGCGTGACTTCTTGATTGTCCAATAGCCAGGGGTGGTCAAGGTTCCATTGTGTGGCGAGCAGTTTGGGGTGCACTGTTGTGTGACATGATGTTTCATCAGAAGAAAGCTGGCCATAGCTCGCGAACCGAAGGGGCAGAACAAGTCGCCACTCGCGGCAACGAATCTGCATGACGGGTTGCAACAGCAAGCGACATCATGCTCGAGATGGTGGTTATCAGGTTATGATGACAGCAGCCGGAAGGGGGCAGCGAGTGAGTGAATGCATGAGCGTACAAGTGCTTGCTTGCTCCGGTGGGGTGGTGCGATCGAGCGGGCGAGAGAAGGAAAACTTTGCAGGTAGTGAATGTGGCGCATGTAGAACACCGGAGACAACAGCAATATGCAGAGACAAGAACTACGATCAACACAGCAAGAACAAACAAACATGTACAAGCACAGGGTAGCAGTGATTAAGTAGCAGGCCTCTGACAATTTGTCCAGCAGATTGAGCTTGATGCCCAGGGCATGACAAAGTGAGAAAGGGTTGCCGGAACCACGGCGACGGCTATTTAGATTAACGGCTTTAGCAGAAAAGCGGTTTCTGTTCACCTGGAGTCGCACTACACATATTACAATATATCATTGCATACACTGGGCATGCTGGGAATGACGCGCTGTAAACAGTCGGCCAACAATACCCATCTCACATCGTTGCCGGGTCACGGGAATGCATCCAAACCACATCCTCAGCAAGGGAATGCAAGGTAGGTCTGTGTTTCTGGGAAAGCCCAAGCGTAGCTAGCTGATAGGCATGTCAGAAACTATAAGAACGTGATTATCCTTGTTTTGCACAGCCAACAGCAGCTTGAAAGTGGCCATGCACAGGTGTCAAGCTAGTCCAATGACCACCCAGACTGGAGGCCATAGAACTCCCTCCCAAGCTTCAACCTGCAGACCTCCAAAAAAGCTATAAACCCCAAACCCCAAAGGTAGGGTTTAGGATTTAGGGTTTAGGGTTTAACCCCAAAGGTTAAACAGTAGACTTCCTAGACGCCTAACCTCAGCCTCCAAAGCCTATCTCTGCATTCCCTTCGCCCGAGGCACATTTCGAAGAGCCGTGGCGACCAAACCCGGCTGCCTCTGGGTGCCAAACACAGCTCGCTAGTCTGCAAGCTGTGCAGGTAGTCCTGCTTGCCACAAGGCGAGAAAGCCATAAAGCATAGCAATAATACTAGGGTGGTACTATCAGTAATAAAAATAAGATGGAAATATCAATGATGATAATAATGATAATACTACATCTAGGGCTGCGGGGTTCATGCCCCTGATTTGCAAGTGTCGTGCATTTTGGGGTTGCAGGTTTGAGATCGAGTATGAGAAAGGGTCCTCAACGCATCAGACTTCTGAGCGGTTCATCTTGGCGACGAGGCATTATGAAAGCAAGTGTGGAATGAGAATCTGGCTTGGTTCGGGGCTTGCTAAGGATTTTGAAAGATTGGATGCCTCTGGTTCGGATTTGCGTTCTTTGTTCAAACAGCTGGTTTGCTGCTGGAAGTTGGCCTAAACTACAAGTACGATGAAACTCTGTCACTTACCGCATGTCCCTATTGGTAACTTCACTTTTTACAAGCAAGCCTAACCCAAAAAAACGGATCCAAGAAACTGGGGTCTCGTTGTGTCATTAAGGGTATGGTAGCTTTTAGTTTACATCAGGATACATCAGGACGACCCGTATCTTCGGAAATAATATGAAATTGTCACTTCGGGCATGCCCACCGTGACCTAGAGTTGACAGCCACATATCGGTTTAGAAAATTACCACCATTTTAAAATGGCTTGTGCGTGTTAGATGAATTCCAAGTCAGATATATCAGCCCCCAGAATTTACAAAGTTTAGGACGTTGAATTCTTGCTAGCAGACGAAGCTGATAGCAAGCCCAAAAAGCCGGTTTTTGCACAGAAGTTTCTAAACGCGACCAGTTGCGATTTGTGGCATTTGCCTACAAAAACACGGATTTCATCAGAGCCACAAGCCAGAGATGCTGCATTGCTCAGAGATACAAATCCGACGGAAAGGGACGATACATGGATGTGGACTCAATAATAGTAGTACTAATGATATCAATATCAATTAAACATAATAGTAGTAATAATAATAACAATAACAAGAACAATAACAGTAATAATAGTAATAATAACTAAAGCCGGGAATAACCATAGATGGATTGTGGATCATATGTTGGACGTGCAAGGCCCATAGTGACTTGTAAGAGACCACCAGCCATCCTTGTCGCTCATTCTCTTCTCGATGCGCACGGGCTTCTCCAATTTCAGGTTTTGTATGCTCCTGGCCAGGAATAAAGATAACAAGAACAGTAGTAGTAGTAGTAGTAATAGTAATAGTAGTAGTAGTAGTAGTCGTAGTAGTAGTAGTCGTAGTAGTAGTAGTCGTAGTAGTAGTAGTAATAGTAGTAGTAGTAGTAGTAGTAGTAAGTGATAACAAGAATAACAATGATAGTAGTAATAGTAACAATAACAAGAATAATAATAGTAATAGTAGTAGTAATAATAACAATAATAATAACAAGAAAAATAGCAATAAAAATAAAAGTAGTCATGAGAACTAACAGCGCGAGCCAGGAGCTCAGGCTTGAAAAGTGCTGATTTTCCGGCCTGATCGCGGCATAGCGGACTCCCTTTACATAGCTCTTGTCCCACTTGCCGGCAAAGAAGACCGAGTAGTGGCGTGCATCAGCATTCTTCACGGTCTGAGGGCAGGATTTCATGCAGCTGAGTAGCAAACCAGATTCTCAACAAAGTAGCTCTGATCCACACAACGCCCAAGGCGCCTTGCTGCCCTTTTTGGCCAGGGCCGTGTCACCGTTACAGACAAGCGCAACATCAACCTTGCTGTTGAAAGCATACCTGCCGTACCCGACATGAAACGCCACAACAGATACAAGTCCCTGCAGGTCAGATAATCTTATGGGTTCTTCATAGGGAATAAGGGAATATACTTAATCCCTAGTAGGGAAAAAGGGAATATAAGTAATCCCTGGAATATACTCCCCATATCATATATCCAGGAAATAAGGGAATATGGCTAAATTCCTATAATGTAACCCCTACAGCATATATGATGAACCCTAAACCCTAAATCCCTGCAATATATTCCCGATATCACATCTCTCCTTCTTTTCCGCTGAGAACCAGTAAGTAATCAGCAAGGCACACACCAAAGGCAAGGCGATCCCGGATGTCGGCCGTGTTTGCCAACACGCTACCTGAGTACCATTTTGGGGGGTCCCTATAATGTAGGCCCTATAAAAGGATTATAGGGGATATATGTATGCCCTATTGAATTATGCCTTGCTTTAAGGATGTGGGATTAAGCATCTCAATTTGGGGGTTTCCCAAAATTAGGGGTACCTTTTCGGGGTCCCTATAATAAGGACTATAGTATTTTGGGGTGTATATTGAGATCCCCTTATTTAGGGAAACTACCATTTCAATCATGGGTCGACAAGAATGTACGGTCCTCAGCATCATATCTTAGTTCAGACCGGGTCGCTGTTGATGGCCAGCACATTTGGCAAATGATCGGTACAAAGATCCGGAGGCTTCTTCTGCTGCTCGGGACACCAGCTGGGTTCAACCTTGCCCATGTCCTCGCAGATGGTGCACACATTCCCGTGTCATGATTGAAAGAAAAAAACAACCATGCTCCGAACAGAGCACGGATCCAAAGCGAAAGCAGTTGAATCTAAGCTCGTCTGCAGCCAGCAGTTGCAACTCTTCTGCTGACCAGCCGCATGCGCAGATACCCAGACATGCCTCTTGCCACTGTACCTCACCATCCCACAAAAGCAGCATGGTCTCTTGGCGTAGCGAACAACCCATCTACAAGCTAGGACTCAGGCTTGTGGAAGAATGGCCACTGTGAAGCCACCTTGCACAATGGTATTAGCACAGTCCCTGCCTGGAGACCCAAGGGTTTAGGGTTTAGGGTTTAGGGTTAACTACTTATAACTGGGATTGCAACCCTACTTATACTTGGGGTAACCTGTCCCATGGGCCTCCAAGTGAGGAGCAGCAGGTACAGTCTACCCTCCATGTCCAGCCCTTGCGTGACATGAGCTATAGTCTAAACTCAGAGTAGCCCCCTTCATAACCCCTATAGTAGTCCCCTATATAATATACTATAGATCCCCCCTTTAAGGAGTTTAAACCCTAAACCCTAAACCCTAAATATAACCCCATATAGCCCCTATATATAACCCCCTATGCAATCCCTTATATAAACCCCTTTAAGGAGTTTAGACTATAGCTCACATTCCCTCTTTCCCTGGTGCAGCGCCATGGCACCTTCTGCAGAGCGGCTCTCAGCTCCCGAGCTGCGCGTCGGCCGCCTTCGCCCCGGCCAGGGACCTGACCGAGCACAAGATTCTAAGAAGTTTTGGGTTTAGGGTTTAGGGTTATATATATGGTAATGGGATTATAACATACAAGATAATATACCATATAATTTTCCATAATATACTATTATATGGTAGGTTCCTAAATAAGGGGACCCCAATGTAGACCCCAAAATACTATAGTCCTTATTATGGGGACCCCCAAAATGGTACCCCTAATTTGGGGAAACCCCGAGATCTGCAAGATGAAGCCTCGCATAATTCTGGGTATCCGTCCTGCGAGCGCCAGCAGGAAGTGAAGGTGGGGATGTAGAAAATCGTCGCTGCATCCGGGCTCTTGACCCGCAAGGATGACGCGAGCGATCGTGTGTAGAAGTTCCTGGGTTGCTGTTTAGGAACTTAAATTAAGTTACTATATTGGGGAAACCCTATGGGGTTTAGGGTTTAGGGTTTAGGGGTTTAGGGTTACTATATTGGGGAAACCCTATTATTTACTATATATACCCATTATGGTAACTTAATTTACGTTCCTTAACAGCAACCGAGGTTCCACTCTACCCAGTACCCACGATTGCCGATCCTGCCAGGGCAAGGCACAACATGCTCACCCTTTCTGCCCGCAATGGCAGGCAAGGGGCCTTGGTGCCGTGCATTTTGTGGACAGGGGATAAACATAGAGACGCAGGTTTTGACGCATCTCCTCAGCTTTCACATGCTCCCCTCCAGGACTCCATGAGGAGTTCCTGCACCAAGGCTCATGGTCATGGTAATTCTTACCAAGCCTCCGCCAAGAGATTCGGCAGCTCTGCCTGCTTCATGACACAAACGAATCTGCATAGTGAAATGGGGGTTTCCCAAAATTAGGGGTACCATTTTGGGGATCCCCATAATAAGGACTATAGTATTTTGGGTCGATATTGGGGTCCCCTTATTTTGGGAAACTACCACATATGACAGGCAGAGGACGCTCACAGCAAGTCCACCTGCAATTATAGTCCCCCTTAAGTAGATAGAATATGGCTTTGGGTATCTTATAATAAGATCCCCATATACCCCATATTCTATCTACTTAAGGGGGACTATAACCTGAGACCAGGAATGCCAGCCTTTGCCCCATGAGGCGGTACTTGGTGGCCTTGGGTTGCACATCGGCAGACCTCATCAGAAGTCCTCCACAAAGCATGGAATCAAACTAGTCAAATCTGCTGGAGGTACTCTGACAAGCACCTGCAACCTAGGCCGCAATGCTAGAAGGATCTGTCTGCTGTGACCATGTTCTCTTTCCGAACTGCGATGCCTAGCAGCATACATGTCCTGCTGTAATGCGGAGGTGCCGATGTCGAGCTGACGATCGGCAAAAGGTCGGTTGGGCTGTCAGCCACGCTGCCAGTTGAGCCATTGGAACTTCCGTTTCCTCGATGCTTTCTTCTGCTGTACTGCGGCGGGAGCCCACTAAGCACCAAAGAAATGTCATGCAAGGCACTGGCTTCCGCGACCACATCTACGATGATCAGGTCTTTGCCTTCCTCACACGGCAAGACCTACTCATCTCCGTCTCAAGCAGGTGTGCTGTGCTTAGGTTGCAGCCTGCGTATCCTGCGTCCAGGCACCAGACGCATTGTCTTGCTGATCCGTCTCATCGCTTCCAAGGTGCTCTTCTAAAACATTTGCCTCGGCGTCATGTCCCACCAAAGCCTGCTCCCCTCTCAATGTCATACGCATACCAGAAACAAATCAAGGTATCTTGCCTGACTGCGTGCGGGCGTGGCCTCAGATTGGTCGTCAAAGGAGCTCTCTTGATGCTGCTGGCACTTCATCCGACCGTTCCCAAGCTCTCCGGCCTCCAGGAAGAGGTTGTTGCGAAGGTTTGCGTAGAAGCTGACGTTGAAACGAGCCGTCTGTGGCAGGATTTGTTGGGTAAGAAAGCTGCGGACAACACCAAGAAAACTATGCTGCAACTCGTGCACCTGCGAGTATAGCGCGTAGAGAATCAGCGGGCCGGTGGTCAGCAACAGCACCAACCAGGCCCGGCGAATCATTGCCCGCCATAATGGCAAGAACTATGATGCTGCGGGACCACACAGATTGACAGCTAATAATTGACAAGCAGCCTGAAGTTGGCTCATGTTGCATATGACCTCTTCACAATCTGCGCTGCAGCCATCAGCAGAAGCAACAGATTTGGACCACTTCCTAAAAAGTTCCCTTGCAGGATCCCACTCTCCCACCAAGCCCGTGACTGAGACACGATGTGACCCAGCGGCGAGTAGTACTGCAACGGTTCCCACAACAGGCTCCGAGGAGACTTTTGATGCATGCTGTGATCTAGCAAAGTTCCGAAGCCCCGCCACGAAGTCACGGAAGCCATTGTTGGTCATCCACATGTTGCGCCTGCCACAAGCATTGCACTCCTGCAACCCTCCTCGAAAGAGATCCCAAAGTCCGAGGTCATGACTGGATGTAGTCGTACATACCGCTCATACGTCCAACCAACGACCTGATGAGCAGTGGGAACTCTGTAGGACTCGGCAAAGAAAAAAAGCCCAAAGCTCAGAGCTCCTGGAACCCAGAGCAAGATAAGGTCTTGGCCAAAGGTGAGGCTTCTCAATCTGGTCCTCTGTGATGGAGCGCAAGAAAGGCACCCACTCCTGCGGAAGGGGCGAAGGGCTGTAAAAATGAAGTTCCAGAACCAAGGACCCACAACAAGTTTCTTCGCTCGAGCTACATACTGCAGGGGCTTGCGCCTTCATGGCACCACGGATCATGATCACCCCATCCTCCTGGCTCCAAAAGGGGGCTTGACATGCAAAAGATATGCCAGCTTCCTGCGCAAGTCCGGCCTCGAACTGCTGGACCTGCTCTGGGCTAACTTCCAAACGCTGAGGCGCCTCCAATTCAGGCAGAACCCAAAAAAATCATCCAACAAAAGTGAAATCACTATGGGCTATTAGACCTTAAGGGTACCTGAATCTACCCTTAATAGGATCCCTAATCGGGAATTTTAGGGTCTAACAGCCCCATAGTGGAAGGCACAAGCAGGGAGCCTGGCCAGCAACGACACCTGCGGGCAGGCTCACCTGAGGATCCTGGCAGCCCAACTGATTCAGGATTTCGGGTTTAGGGTTTCCCAAAATTAGGAGTACCTTTTGGGGGGTCCCTATAATAAGGACTATAGTATATTGGGGTCTATATTGGAGTTCCCTCATTACCCCAATAATGGAGAATCAAATGGAAAAGAAAATGGAGAATGAAATGGAAACCAGGATTAGGGTTTAGGGTTTAGGATATTATACCCCAATAATTCAGAATCAAATGGAAAAGAAAATGGAAAATGAGATGGACATTAGGGGTACCTTTTTGGGGGGTCCCTATAATCAGGACTATAATATATTGGTGTCTATATTGGGGTTCCCCTAATTTTGGGAAACTACCAATTTCCCTCTTCTGGGCCACGCTCGTCGTCTACAAGCGGAGGCAAACGGCGCAGACCCTTTTCTGAGGGGAACATCACGTGCACTCGCGGCCTTTCCACAGCTGTCAGGCAGCTGCATCCTGTATTAACTATGTTTCCTAGGAAAGCGCCTTCGGCGTAGCTTCCTGCTAGAAAATGGACTAGGGCTTCTGAGAACACACTAGTAGTGGAATGAAAGTATTCACCTTCCATTTGTTCAGAAGCCCTGTTGTTATGTGCAAGGCCTCAGCCGAGGCTTTTGGAGGCGGACTACGCCCATGAACACACTCAGCCACTACTACTCACCGCCTGCAGCCGTGCATGTGGCCGAGCCTCTTCTGTTCCGAAGCTCTTCTGTGAGCTCCTCCTGGAAAAGGGGGAGGGGAGGTGGGAAAAACGATGTAAAAATATGTTGAGATGAACGTCTCCCACAGCTTGCCTCAGGTTCTGCATGGCAGCAGGATTTGAACCACGAAAATGAGCAAACAACTTGGACTGAGCGCGCTGTGGCGCAGCGTTGCACAGCAGCTTGGGGGTTGCTAAGTGAAGTCCAAGACTGAACAGAGGCGTGCATGGATCTGTGCATCGCGTAGAATGCCAGACTGCATGACCTCTATTGCCAGGATCCTGCCCCAACGCGAACCTCATTTGTGGTAAGCCACAGTATGTGGCACTGCGTAGGTAGCCACCAGTGGAAACTGCGGTACAAGCATAGCCAGCATGTACCGTTTCTTATTAAAGCTGCCCAAAAGAATTCCGAGACCTGCAGAAAACCTGGGTTTTATGTCCGAGGCAGATGCGATCTGCAGGGTTTGCAAAGACTTGGCTGTACTTGCTCAGGACATTCCACAACTTTGAGAAGAGCCTTTCTGTCTCAAACACACCAAGACATGCAACGCATCGTACCGAAAGAGAAAAACAGCGGGGCCAACCCAATAAATCAGAGGCGGAAATCTGAGTTTCCCAGAATGCACTTCCAGCTTGCTGCTCAATACAGCTTCCATTGTCATCTTCATGCGCTGCGGAGCTTTATCGCCAGACTTGAACGGGGCAGAAGGTTTGCATCTTCTTGCTGGGCTTAGTAGATAAAAACAGGAGTATATTCTCTAAGACAAAATTCCTGCATCCCCTACTAACAGCCAGTAAGTTTTGGAGCTGAAGCTTTACGTTACGTGGCTTGCCTCACTAAAAAAAAATGCTTTTTGTGCATGATGGAGCCAACTAACAAGGACGTGGCCTAATAATATGAATCTGACTATGAGGTTTCCGGACATCGACAATCGGAAGCTCATGGTCAGACGCCAACTGCTGAACCCGGTTTAGGGTTTAGGGGCTCAAGGATTTAGGGTTTGGGATTTTGGGTGCCTTTGGGGGGGAGGCTTTCTCCCCAAAACGCGGGGGTGGGGTGTATCCCGCTGCATTTTGCTGGGGGTCCCCACATCCGAGGCAGCCGTCTGAGCCGACTTCCACGCCATTCGCCAGGCTCCCTCAGGAGATGTTTCAGAAACTGGGGTGCAGCCGTGCAGCAGCAACCAGCAGTGCCAACCCCAAGCCAGGCTCTCATAAGGGCCTGGACACGTCTGCAACAATGGAATGCAGTGCTGCAGCACCTTAGCAGCAAATGCAGCAACATCATACACGCAAAAGAGCAGGCGCCATAGGTCCTGTGGAGTCAAGGTAGCCTGGCTTGTTGCGCCGATTGGTTTCGTGCGCAGCCACTGAAAACAGCAAGGCGTGCGGAGTCCCAGAAGATGGCTTGAACTACTCTTGTTGCGCCGCTTGGTCTCGTGCCCGGCCACTGAAAACATCAAGGTTAAGCCTGAGCGTCGAAACTCTTCGAAGGCAATGTTCTACACTACTTCTGCAGGTGCTCCGGAATTATAGTTTCCAGTAACCTACAGTGGGTGAAATAATCCAAGGGGTAACCACGAGACAAATGCACAAGAGGCATGGCCACGCAACAACCCCAAACCGTCATCTACTGAACCAGGACATCCGCGACTCAAAGCTGTCGTCTCCTTCAACGCCACAAGCAGGGAGATCTGTCGATTTGCCGACGCGATCTGCTCCGTCAACACGGTCACCTAAAAGGAGACTCAGAAATGCGCTGAGCTCCAGCACGGTGCCTTGAAAAGCAGAGTCTTATCGGCATGCTTTCCTGTACAGTCCCGACATGTCCCTGACTAAACCCTAAACCCTAAACCACCCTTGCTGCTTCCGGTCCCACTCCTGCCTGATGCTTCAGGGCGACAACCCGCTCCTTCACAAAAGCGTTTTCCAACCTGGAGTTCGGGACATGAGACTCCTACTTAGGGTTTAGGGTTAAGGCTCAATAATGGAGAATCAAATGGAAAAGAACATGGAAAATGAAATGGAAACTGCTATATATAGGGTTATGTAAGGATTATATGAGCAATAGTCTAAACTCCTCAGAGGGGTTTAGATAGGGGAGTATTCTAGGGGCTATTAAGGGGTATACTAGGAGTTTATTTAGACTATAACCCCTATAATCCCGTTAATCTCCTACATAAACTAGTTTCTGTATATAGCAGTTTCCATTTAGTTGTCCATGTTCTTTTCCATTTGGTTCTCCGTTATTAAGAGGGATACTAGGAGTTTTGACTGGTGGTCTTAAGAGTGTTGCTGTTCATGACCGGATTATGACCAGGAAGGAAACCATGCGAATAGAGACATGCACGGGTCGAAATGAGCTATAGTCTAAACTCCTAGTATCCCCCTTGCTCCCCTATAAACAACCCTATATAACCCCCCTTGAGGAGTTTAGACTATGGCTCACATGCATCCGCTTGCCGAAGTTCAACTGTGCTCCCGGCTTGGATGGTTGCTTCCCCACCTTGCAACAAAGCCAGGCAGTCTCTTAAGCGATCATTGTTAAAGGTTTGTTAGTTTACAACGGGAATCAGCAAAAGCGCCCCCGAAAGCTTAATCACCCCCCCCTCATCATGAAGCCCCCAACCCCCTAACACCTCATCCCAAGATAGTATCATTGTACTAGACCTTAAGGGTTGTTTATCAGTACGAGGTATGTAGGGGATGTATATTCTTAGGAGGAGGTGATTATGTCAAGGACCCTAAACCCTAAACCGAAAACCAAGACCCTAAACCCTAGGCCCTAAACCCTATGTAAGGAATTTAGATTATGGCTCACGTCAAGGACCCTGCCTCGGCACCATCTTTCGAGGTGCTGGGAAACAGGACCGCAGCCAGCCTGGGCTGCTTTTAGGGAACTCAATTACATGATGGGTATGTAAAAATTTGTTTTACAACCCCTCGGACTTTTATGTCTGCCTTGCCGGCAAGAGGTTTCCTGCCAAAATGTCTGTGTGTAGAACTCAGACCTGTGCCCCTCAGCTCTTGACGTTGTCACCCCTCTGACCGGCACCCTGGCCCTTCTCATTTGGCACACATAGGGTTTAGGGTTTGGTGTAGTTACGCTACGGGGAGCGTTTAGGGTGCTGGGTTTAGGGTTTTGTAAATTACCACATTGCGGGCACATAGCAAAAAGTAGGGATTCCCTATAATAGCAGGCTAATCTAAGTTCCTTTACAGCAACCCTAAGACCTATGAACCCTAAACCCTAAACCAATAGCAAGCTAACTTAAGTTCCTTAACAGCAACCCTATATACCCTAAACCCTAAACCCTGAACCGAATAGGAAGCTACTTCTAATTCCTTAATGGCAACCCAGCAACTTTTGCTCCATTGCAGCCATCATGCAAGCTTGACCATCTCGCCCAAACTCACTCAGGCCTGAGCTTCAGGGTGCTAAGGGTTTAGGGTTTAGGGCATAGCGATTATGTAGGGATTTATGGGAGTATACTGGCTTTCCTATAGGGAGAACGGAAAGATACAAATTATAATAGGGTGTGTATATATAGATATATACATATCTTGGGGCTTGTTAGTAGGGAATGAGGGAATATATTCTATCGGGATCAGAAAAGGATTATATTCCTAAGAACCTAAGTGAATTGGGCGCTTTTGATCTCCCAAAATCGGAGATTCATTGCGTGGACACGAAAGGGGACCCCTGTCTGCTACTACTTGACAGCCCATAGTTTCCTCAAGAGATCAAAGCAATGTCCTCTGCCAGTCAACAGCAAGCTAGCCCGAGAAAAGCACCAGATCAAACATGTGCTGCGCAATGCTGCGCAAAACAGGATACTAGCTGGGTCTTTTCAAGTTGGACGTCTTCCTTACACTGCACCTCCCGAGAACTAAAGGAAAGGATGCAGAAAAAACCTACAATCTCAGGACATGCCCATTTCTTAAGCAGGGAACTGGCAGAATCTTGCGCTTCTAGCACAGCTCGCCGGATGACCTCTTTGCTGCTTTCCGGCAGGTCCCACAACTGCACAGGGCACAATGCATTTTGTTCATTGCTTCCCATCTAGGCGCATCTGCACCTCTGCACTCCACGCGTTGTGAACTAGCTTAGGCTGATGTTGAAGCAGCGCAAACAGATTGGAATGGACAGCTCGTAATGGACTGCAACAGACATCTTGGGGCAGGGATGCAGCCCAGTGCAAAACCTAAGCGCTTACCCAACTTCGGATAGCACGCGTGCACGCAACGTGTGCCACCATAAACAAAGCCCAAACAAGCAGCCTGCAGCAGGTGACCCCCCTCCAGTAATAGTGGCTATAGGGGATGATGCTGATCATCATGATGATGATTCTTATTATACTGAGGTCCTCTTATCTTCTTCTCATGCCATGATTACGGGTTGGGGGTCCAACTAAAGCCTACAATCCTTCGCCTGACTTTGCAGTTCGTAGATGTCCTGTGTGTTTTGCCAATTGATTCGGTCGATCTTGTCCAGCAAGGCCTTCCAAGTACGCAAACACATGTCACAGTGACAGAACACATGAAAAATCATAAAGAGTGATTAGCAAGATTCATGGTAGTGAGGATTGCCCCATGTCCTTCCCAGCTTCTGACAGCCAAGCACACACCTTGCTTGAACGGTCTGTCTCCCACCTGCTAGCTTCAGCAAACTGAGCCGTGCAACATACATCTGTTGCAAGCCCCACAGGTACTTGGGCAAAGGGTAAACTGGCAACTTCCTGTCCATTGACATTCTTGCTATCATGGGTGAAATTACTACTTAGCTAACTGATTCTCAGGAGGGGATAAGGGAATGTAATCCCTATAATCCCTGAGTACCCCTACATAATCCGATATAGAAAAATTCCCTTGTTCCCTACTAAAACCATTAGCCCTAAACCCTAAACCCTACAATATATTCCCTTTTTCCCTACTAACAACCAGTGAGTCAACAGTATCAGGCCACCTTCCTCTCGGTCTTCTGAATTCGAAGTTCCGCTAGGTCGCTTCCAAGCAGATCCCTCGAATGCCTCGGCTGCTGTTAAGGAACTTGAATTAAGTAAGGGTAAATAGGGTTTGGGATCTAAGCTCACCATCATATGGACATGTTGTACATACTAGGGTTTCCTTGTTCTAGTCACCTAATACAAATTCCTGAACAGCACTCCAGATGCTGCAGCAGCATCTGCCGGGATGCTTCCAGCTCCTCATCCAACCTTTCTTTGGCTAGCTGTTGTTACTTGCTGGTTTAGGGTTTAGGGTTTGGGAAGAAGAGAATGTATTATGTGAGGCTTACATAGGGATTATGGGAATATATCGGGGTCCTGTAGGGAGAATTGAAAAGAAAATGGAAACTACTTATTGTGATATTCTTTTTATTGGGCATTGTTACTCGGGCAAAAGGGGAATATAGTCTTTAGGGGTTATATGATACATAGTGACTAAATTCCCACATTCCCTACAAACAACCGGGAAGCTTAGTTGTTTTCTGCATCATCCACCCCTTGTCCAATCATAGTACTGCAACTGCTATGATCATGACTCCTACTGCCAGTCTTTCACCGTGTTCAGAAGCGACGAAGCAGTCTGCGCAACCCTAAATCCTAAACCCTAAATCCTAAACCCTCAACCCTAAACTCTAAACCCTAAACCCTAAACCTACAGAGCAGCTTCTCCAGCAGAGCCATCCGGGTGAAATTGTCAGCAGTCTCCAGGCCAGGGATGGAAGCTTCCAGGCTGCTGAGAATTCGCATTGCTGACCTCAGAATGCTGGGCGCTTTGAAAGTACAGTTAAGTCCAGGGTTTAGGTTTTAAGGGTTTGGGGTTTAAGGGTTTAGGGCTGAAGGGTTAAGAGTTTAAGGGTTTGGGGTTTAAGGGTTTAGGGTTTCAGGGTTTCGGGTTTAGGGGCTATATTGGGGTTATATAGGGTTATAGGGATAATGGAAAAGAAAATGGAAACTATAGGGATTGTAGGGTTTATATTGGGGTATATGTTAAGGTTATATTAGGGTAACTCTGCACAAGAGAAGGTGGCAGCCGAGGTTCTCCTTCTGCAGCTTGCTGATTTCTGCCATGGCCTGTGCCTAAAGCAACAAAAGTATCCAACTGCCATGCACGATCATGTATCAACAGTGCTCCATTCCGGTCCTACAGAGACAATTGTGCATCCAGGGGCTCGTGAGACCTCGCGGCCGGTGAGGGAGTCCTTGAAACCAGCGGTGGAGCTCCATTTGTTGCCCGCTTGCGACTTCGAGTTTCCTGACCACAAAGCTGAGGAGAGACATCTCGGTTTAGGGTTTAGGATTTAGGGTTTAGGGTTTAGGGACTCAACCGGTCAAAGTCATCAATCTGCTGGCCAGACTCCCCAGGCCATTGTGGTTGACACAAAGGCTCGGTCCTCAGTCGCTAGCTAAAAAGGAAAGGAAATTGCCATGTTAGTGGCACATCCCTTCAAGCTGCTTGCGAGGCTGTGCTAGGGCCGTGAATGTGCACCCACGGTGCACTATTATTACTACGCTGATTATTTCTACGATTATTACTGTTACTACTACTATTACTATTCCTATCATTATATAATTTTCATTATTACTTATTACAATCATTATCATCGCTGCTTGACAGCTGACTTCCACCAGGCTGCTAGAGCCTGCTTCCTCTGCACCACTGCAGCGGAGGCAGCGCCGGCCGCCGCGGACGGCGACGATGGCGGACGCGGCGCTCCAGCAGCCGCAGAAGCGGAAGATACCCTGCGACAGAGCTGTAGTCCCCCTTAAGTAGGTAGAACTACAGGGGTTATGTAGGGACAATGGAAAAGAAAGTGGAAACTAGTATTCAGGGTTTAGGGTTTTGATCTACTTAAGGGGGGCTATAGCTTGCCCACAGAGGCCGGGAGATTCTGCACGTTCGTAACACGGACCTGCCGTCGCATGAAATCTATGGCAATTTGTTGTTGTACTTCCCAACGAAAGCCTGTGGACGTGAAAAAAGCAAGTCTGCAGACATTCTGGCTGTTGTGCCTCTCTCGCTGCTTTGCCAACGTCGAACTTTTCGAGCTGTTGCGATCCTCCGAACAAGATTGACGCTTGGGAAATGTCAGGACATGAAGCTGCCATGCCACTTCCAAGTACCCAAGGCAGGCATTGTGTCGTTCTCACGCTTTGGAAACTTACTCATGTGAGGAGATGCAGAAGAAATCTCAAAAACCTCTATGTACCCCTATAATCCGCTAAATGAAACCCTTCACAGGTACCCCTAACCCTAATGTTATGAAACCTGAATACCTATAAAAGTCTGCAGAAACCCGGTCTCCCTTTCATGTTCCATGTTCTTCACGATTTGATTCTGCATCATTGGGGTTGATATCCCTAAACTCTAAACCCATGCAAACCCTCAACCCGAAACCCATCTGAACCCTAATCCCTAGAGCCTCAACATGCCTCAACCTAGAACCCATCTAAACCCTAATCCCTGAACCTCAAAGACTATAACCCCGATATGGTAGTTTCCCTAAATGGGGGGACCCCAGTATAGACCCTAATATACTATAATCCTTAAACCCTA
>CAJNIZ010044774.1:31372-42912 GCA_905231905.1 Symbiodinium pilosum
GTTTAGGGTTTAGGGTTTGGCCAGTGAATTTTCGCAAGCAACATCCAGCTGCCAAACAAGCTATCCGAAAGTGCAAGAACTGCCCCACTTCCATGTCCCGCTT
The DNA here is from genome assembly GCA_905231905.1 of Symbiodinium pilosum. Lineage (NCBI taxonomy): Eukaryota > Dinophyceae > Suessiales > Symbiodiniaceae > Symbiodinium > Symbiodinium pilosum. The sequence goes on from CAJNIZ010044774.1 coordinate 31,476, forward strand.
GTTTCGGCCTGTCGAACTGCACGCCCTCGCCGCGATGATGTGATGGCCTCAAGCAACTGAACTACAAGTAGAAGTGTTGAAAGCAACACTTCCCAGTACCCCACAATAATTTACTATGCTATACTATGCTATACTANNCTACAATATACTACAATATACTACAAATACTACAATATACTACAATATACTGTAATGCACTATAATTTATTGTAATATACTATAATACCTCCTGTGCAGCCAGCCTTGGGCAGCCTCAAGGGCTCTGAGAAACAGACCGCTGCTGCTGTTCCAGCAACGCCCACGGCTGCCAGCGTTCGACCTCGTGTTCTGCCACGAGCTGGCAAGCTGAGCTGGCAGGGACTGTAGCTGTAACACGCGATATTGCTTGAACGACGTAGTTGCATCAAATTAGAGCCCTCGTGCTGAGTTCCAATCCATAGGAGTCGCTAGGGCTGTCGTGCGACCTCACAGCAAAATACACAAGTGCAAGGTGTCACCCAAAGCACGGAGTGGTTCCAAATCAAAAGCGGGAGGGAGGGCTGCCTCCGTCGCAGGGATGTGCCAGCCCGCGTCTCCACAGACGAAGGAGAAATGAATGCCTCCACATGCATTTTCGCAATCCTTGTGTCTTTTTTGACTTCAGAAGCTACAGGTGCTTCTAACACATCTCTGCATGCTCAGTATACAGACATGCTGGATGCCTGCCAGTCTACGCTTGCTGCCAAAGTCGTTGTGGCAGCTGCGGCTGCAACCGCTGTGGTGGTAACTTGGCAGACAGAGATTTGCAGCTGCAAGGCGGCAAGACGAGTACAAAATGCTCTGCATGCTCTGCCAAGAGGCCACTTCGGCCTGTCATGGCCCGCCCTCTAAAAAAAGCCCCTGACAGCAGCCAAAACAAGTCTCTGGGCAATGTGAAAGTGAGGTCAGCACTGTTCATGATTTCAAGACTGCCATTCAAAATAAACGGATGTAAATGGGTCCATGCACACAGAGCACCCCTGCCTGTGCAGCTTCGCACGTACAAGTCTGGGCCGTGGCAAGTTGGCGCACGCTGGGTACGCTGAGCCAAGTGGCGGTCCCATGTATCATGGCGATTCACATTCATGTCTAGACCTGAACAGTTTTCAATTCTGAACGTTAGCGGATGTTACTCAATAACTTCAAGAACAACACAACAAAGGCAAAACTACAGCTTCTGATACTCCTGCGCGTCAAATAACTTTTGAAGCCCCGGCTGTCACAGGGTAAGCTAAAACGGTCTAGAGGCGCTCGTCACTTCAGAATTCCTTGTGCTTCACCTGTGGCTTTTGCCTGCATGAGGACCATCAGACCAACAGGGCTGACACAGTTGCTCCACTGGGTTGGCCCCTAAAACCCTTTTAAAAATATTAGTATATATGGTCCCCTATTCAAGCCATTAGGGAAAATATCAAAATGTCCCAGGGGCCTGCCCAGTCCATTGCTTGCCTATGAACCATTTTGCAGACATCAGCAGAGGGCACCTCATCGAAAGTGTGCAAAGCCCCCGTGATTGACCTTTTGAGCAGGTCTGGGCAACCGACAGCTGCTTGTCGTAAAATGCTCTGAAGGCAACGTTGCAAGGCAGCGACATATGAGCTACAGTCTAAGCTCCGTAAAGGGGGGTTATACAGGGGATTACATAGGGGACTAATGTTGTGTAGGGGTTATTAAGGGGGGATACTAGGCGTTTAGACTATGGCTCATATGCAACGGCCAAGCAGGTCCGAAATGGCCTCAGTGTCTGCAGGAACTCTGCCGTAGGCGCCTGAGGCAGGAGTCAATTCCGAGGTCCCGGAGAGTACTTTGCATGTAGAGGAAACGTAACATCTGCCCTGGGCCTTACGTATACATACGACAAGTACCTTGTCCCTTTCAAACACTTGAAATTGATCCCATTGACACGCTTTTGGCACCAAGCAAACAGAGAAATATATTGGGGTTATATTGGGTTATATTGGGATAATGGAAAATAAAATGGAAACTACTACATTATGTAGGGTTATATTGGGGTAATATGGGGGATATAGGGGTTATATTGGGGTAATATAGGGTTATATAGGGGTTATATTGGGATATGGGGGATATATGGAGGAACAACGAAAGCGTCCGAGAGCTAAATGGCATTGGCCTCCGGCTCGGCAGCTTTCGCCTCATCAATGCAATATAGTAATATAGGGGTTTAGGGTTTAGGGTTAAGGGTTTAGGGTATAGGGTTTAGGGTTTAGTAGTTTCCATTTTATTTTCCATTGTCCCTATATATCCCCCATATAACCCCTATATTACCCCAATATAACCCCTATATACTATAGTAGTTTCCATTTTCTTTTCCATTATCCCTATATAACCCAATATAACCCAAATATATACCCTATTATAGTATCAACACATTTTCAGTCATTCGCAGGCAGGACAAGCAATCGCCAGCCTCAGCAGGATTCGAGCACACACCAATGAAGAACTGATTCAGTAATCGAAGAGAGTACCTGGCAGCATGGCACATGCGTGCACCATCGCCCCAGCTACCTGCTGTTGGCATGCAAACTAGAACCCTTTTCCCACTGCAAGAGAGGACAGAGCACCGCGCTCTTGCTCAGCCCGCGCTTTCTCCGAACTGAGTGGTGGAAATCGCAGCTCGCGGAAGGGGCACAGTTGGCCAGATCGCACAACGACTGCATTATGCCGTCAGGAGCCCATATGAGCTATAGTCTAAACTCCTAGTATCCCCCTTAGTAACCCCAATAGTAGTCCCCCATATAATCCCCTATATAACCACCCTTTACGGAGTTTAGATTGCAGCTCATATGAACAAAGGACCTCACCCTAGCAAACTTCATGCCATTTTTCTATGCGCCACTCAGTCAAGGCAGTGGGTAGCCAAAGTTGGCAAAGTCTGCTGCGTAGTATGCGCCTGCAACAATGAAGATACGAATACAGATGCAGCGCCTGAATTCGACGGGCACTGCATAAACCCGTAGACACTGCACTGAGACAGGCACGAATGTATGCCAGCGTATCATTGGTGATGTTGCGCCGGGTGAACATCCTCTTCCCGCCACCATTGTCATGCCGCAGACCTCACATCACGCCAAACAAGCCACTTACTGTCTTTTGGCGGCCGCAGCATGTCAGCTTTGTTGTAACAGCTAAAAAGGTCCCAGTCACGTCTGTAGGTGATGTTGTACAGGCCAAGCCTGGAGCACAGAACAACTTGGATACATTTGAGCTCTAGTCTCAATAGCCCCTATAATACTACTGCCCGATATAATCCCCTACACAACCCCGTATGTAACCCCCCTCTAAGGGGTTTGGACTATAGCTCACTTGGATGCTTTCAGATCTCCTACGGGTACAGACTGCAGCCAGGCTGCACAAAGCGCAGGTCAGCATCTAGATTCTCGTAGCGGACAATATGCTGGGTAACATTGGGATCTGCGTCAAGGTAATCCTTGCAAGGTTCCAGTCTGACTTCGCCAAATGCTTCACAAAAGCCGCATCATGCCGTAGTATGCTGTAGTCTACCCTCACAGGCTGTATGACTCGCAAGTGGCCGTCATCATGATGAAGTGGCCACCAGGCGTTCCTCCCTGACGCAGCCTGCCCTGCCAGCAGGCTGAGCAATGAAAATCCATCCAACACTGCATGTTCCGCAGGCAAAAAAAAACGATGCCGCCTGTATCCACTGGTTGAAGTCCTTCTCCGTGTGGAATCTGGATTGCATGTAGTTAACGCCTTCAAAACCGCAGTGATACCTAAGGGTGCCATCAAGCCGTCATCAAGAACCAGGAACAATGAAGGCTTGCCAACTGGCTCGTCCTCCATGCCTACACACGTACATGAAGCATGTGCTCCCACATCATGCCTGATCTATAACCCAAATATACTATACGTAGTAGTTTCCATTTCATTTTCCATTATCCCAACATAACCCTGATATACTATAGTAGTTTCTCTGCAGCGCGCGCTAGGCCATCCTTTAACTCCTTTGCACCCGAGCTTCTCAGAGACAAAGCGGTCGACTGGGTTTCGGCTCACCAGAAACCTTACTAAAAAAAACAATCCCGCCAATGCCTGCACTATCTTACAGCAGAACACGAGCTTCAAAGGACACATTGCAGTCACGGTGCCAGTCGTACTTTTGCCTCTTCTCTGCAGGAAAATACCTGGGCTGCTAAGGGAGGCAGTTTCTAGGCTTTGGATGTCTGCGAATACGAAGAATATACCGTATGGCGTGCTCAAAAAAAATGTAGCTTGACTGTACTATGCGTTGCTTGAAGCACATGGATGGAAAACCTCTGTCGGGAGAATGGAAGAGAATATGGAAACTACTATGGTATGTTGGGGTTGTACTGGGATAATGGAAGAGAAAATGGAAACCACTATCTCTGATAACACTGAACCCTAAATAGTAGTTTCCATTTTCTTTTCCATTATCCCTATATGACCCCTATATAAACCTTGGAATGGAAAACCTCATGCTCTCTTCTTTGTATGGTGTTCAGCGGCATGAATCTTGACCATCTGAGCAGAGCTGCCTGAACGCACCATGTTGGTAGCCTGGGTTGCTGTTAAGGAACGTGAATCAAGTTACCATGATGGGTATATCTAATTAGGATTTAGGTTTAGGGTTATATTAAACCCCTATAATGGAGAATCAAATGGAAAAGAAAATGGAAAATAAAATAGAAACTGGGGGATTATAGGGATTTAAGAAACTCAAGTTAGTTTACCCTAATGGGAGATATATATATATATACTAATTGCCATGGTTTCCCAAACGTGGTAACTTAAATAAATTCCTTGACAGCAACCAAGGAGCCATACTCTTGTCGGTCCCATGCACCCCATCGTAACTGCTCTGGCAGATTGATGCCCAGCTGCTCGATGGACGTGCCACCTCCAAGTCGATTGCAGCTAAGCCGAGGCCAAAACAAAGTATTCCCAAATATACTATAGGCTTGCGGTTTAGGGTTCAGAATTTAGGGTTTAGGGTTTAGGATTTAGTTTTAGGATTTAGGGTTTAGGGTAGTTTCCATTTTCTTTTCCATTCTGCCAACATAACCCTAACATACTATAGTAGTTGTTCATTTTGTTTTCCATTATCCCAACATAACCCCAATATACTATAGTACTTTCCAACTCTATTTTCCATTATCCCGACATAACTCTACTATACTATAGTAGTTTGGAATTTATTTTCCGTTATCCCAACATTACCCTAATAAACTTTCGTAGTTTCCATTTTATTTTCCATTATCCCAACATAACCCTCATATACTATAGCAGTTTCCATTTTAATTTTCCATCTTCCCAAAATGTCCCCCAAACATAACCCCCAAAAAAACGACAAAAAGCCACACCATGCCAGGCCTGTCTTGCTTATGTGGATGAACCTTGCAGCAATCTGCATCATGAGTTGACAGTAGTTGACCCACTGCAAATGAGTGCCCAGTCATAGGGCTATGTGGACAAACTGACATGCACTTGGACAGCGCTTAAATCCCTATAATCCCCACAGTTTCCATTTCATTTTCCATTTTCTTTTCCATTTGAGTCGCCATTCTAGGGGTTTAATATTACCCTAAACCCTAATTAAATATACCCATCATGGTAACCAGATTCTCCAGACCCAACAGGCCGAGGTGCTTCAGGCCATGCGGTCCATGGTGTCGCACATGCTGCGCAGACTGTAGCAGCTGAGGTGAGGGTGGTTTTGCCTGGTGATTGAGGCACAACTGACATGTAAAGCGTAGCAAAACGACTGTGCATTGCAGACACGGCTAGTGAACACGATCATCCACGTGGTAAGGAAAGTGAAAGGTGCCCCAATCGCAACAGTTCTCAACAAATATCAACAGTATCAACCGCTGCCTCTCCGTCTTTGGCTGCCACGGTTGGCGATGTGACGTCTTTGGTCACCACTGTAAAGTTGAGAGCAGGTTTGGCTCCCAGTTCTGCGCCTCCGGTGGCTTTGGTCTCCGATTTGACCTGCACCAGGCAGCGCGGTTATCCATTTGAGCAATTGTCCAAACTCCTAGTATTTCCCCTTTATTAACCCCTATGATCGTCCCCTATAGAATCCCCTGCAACCCCCCTGAGATCCTTGAGGGAGTTTAGACCCTAAGCCCTTTAGTAGTTTCCATTTTCTTTCCGATTGATCCAATATTTCCCTAATCTCCTATAGCTCAATATATGATATTCTTATTCCCTGTATAATCTGACCCAAACACTAAACCCTGAACACTTATAAAGGCCAGGCGGAGTCGGTGAACCCAGCCTCGATAGAACTGTTCCTGGACTGGCTGCCGTGCCCTTCTTTGGGCATAGCCAGAAGGGCATCGTAGCAAACGACCTTCGGCACACATGTTTAGGGTTTAGGGTTTTCGGTGCACAACGGAATTCGGCCAGAAGCCAAGGCTTCTCCTAACACAGCTTGGACCAGGAATCAAGAGGTTTGCGTCGCGGCGCCCCTTTAGCCAAGGAACTGTCAGTGCCCCCAGGAAGTATGCGGTGAGACCCCTCAGTCATGCACTCAATTGACTCCAACTGCATTCAAGACTAGCATTCCAGGGGTCCCATGGACCCGTTTAGACATGAAAAGCTCTGAATCAGGACATGAATCACAATTTAAAGTGGATAACCAAAGTAGCGTGTGCATGATGCTGCTAGGGCAGCTAGGTGGCAACAGAACTGACCGAAGACAAGAGCTGCCCCTCCCGCCGGCTGCCATTGCAATGTGTTGCCATCAGCCTCCTGCTCTCGGCAACTTGGTCTATGTAACAGAACACACGATCCTTCTGCCCAACTTGATTGCGAGCTTGTACGGGTAGCGGGTGCTGAGCTGCAGCCATGGGCCTGATTTCTCGACTGCCGGGGAGAACCAAAAACGGCAGCGGGGAGCTTTGCTTCAGATGGTCACCAAGCTTTCGACTCATCTTTTCCACAAGCTGGTCACCTCAGCCCCTCTCCGTGGGTCCGTTCAAACAAGGAGGTGGCATCCTGCATGGTTCAAATGTTTCGTCTGGGCTGAATAATGCATTGGGCTACCATGGGCTACCCGTCTGCAGGACAAGCACCTGCCCTGCGGCGTCCACAACCAGCTGACCGCCGCCAGGATGCAGAGACAAGAAGGAGGTCACGTCGTAGACCTCCCGAGTTAAATGGAGGGACGTTTGGTCACATCAATCAAGCTTCTCTGAGCTGCTGCCCAATGATTCCCAAGGCTGTGCACACCATCCCTGCCCAGTTCCACCTTGCCATCTATGAGCAGCCACAGGTCATCTTTGGAGTTGTGCCTCCAGCACCCGCACATTCGGAGCGTTCTGTGGGCTCATAAAAAGGTGTAGATAGCCGGGCACTTGGTTCCACACGTCTCAACTTCAGACCAAGCGATCCGCGCGACGTTCTTCGGACGCAGGCTGTCCATGGTGGACTGCGCCAAGGCAGCTCTCCGTAACTGTCAAAGGCCAAGCCCTTGCTACTGCAACCCGCCTCCACCAAGTTCAGCAGAGGCTCGTGGCCGCAAAGAGATGCTGCGCGCTGCAGCGTTGACAGCCGCGTGACCTGCAGCTCTGACCAAGCTCAAAGGACAATTGAAGGAAGCCAAGGTCCCAACATCCACCCCAGCCGGTCGCCGGAAGACCTCCACCACTACTGTACCATACTGTACCCTTCGGGATGTACAAAAAAAAACCTTTGCATTGGCACCTTAGCCCCGAGATGGCCGCGTGTCCGGACACGGGATTTGAGGCCAACGGAAGAGTAGATTACCTGGCAGTTGCGGGCCTCAGAATGACTACTAAAAGGAGCAAGCTTGAGTGCACTATCAGGTGCACCTTTTCTCGGCCGATCTTCTTGGTCCACCGCCCGTACTTGGCGTCCCGATTTCGCTCCTGTCTATGGAGCTCAAACCAGAGGAAACGGTCAACGGTTGAATGTTGGCACGCCTCTTTCTGCGCTTCCTGCACTTCCTCAGTCTCACGGGGTCGCCTGTCGTACCAATACCTCGAAGCAGGCACAAGATGTCTGACGCAACATGATTTGGGTGGTGCTGCTGGGACTTGTCTTGCTAGACACTCTGAAAAAATCATACAACCAGTATAGTCAAGCTTTAGGCTCTTGCGTGAGCTGTGCCAACGCGGCCACGTCAATCCAAGGCAGCTGCAAGAGCGCCTGGCCCCATGGATGTCGCCAAAGACAATTAACACTATAACACTATAATATTAATATCAAAACAAATATGCATATTGATATTAATGTGCTAGCATCAAGCACTCGTAGTTTGCCAACTTGTCATCCCTGAACGAGACATCTGCATGCACCTCATCATCTGGGACCGCGCCGTCCCGTTGCTTCAGATAAGCCAAGAGCGCCTGCAGAAATTGACATTCCAAGCGGACTTCCGTTTCAACGCTCCAAGACTGAGATGCAGCAATCTCCCTTTTTCCCAGTCCATTCCTGTGCTTCAGGTCCGCGCCTCGACCATCTGCACATCAGTTTCGCAAGTAAACCTTTGTCGAAGCTGCTGCCTCACTGCATGCTATGTGCAGTCGCTGACAATGCATTGATTTATTGGAGCAACGGATCTCACCTCAAATATCACAAGATGTTTCTACAGCCACCGCAAGAAGAGCGATTGCCCCCGCAAGCCGTTCCAAACTCCACTCTGTAGCAGGCGCCGTACGAATTCGAAGAAATGTTCTTTTACAAGGTATCTATATCTTGGCGAATGCCAAGCTTAGACCACGCTTCGATGCCTGATCCGCTCGCACTCAAAGGCGAGACCCACGGGAACCTCCATGCTGAGCTGATGTCATGGAAACTGTTCACCGTTCACGGCTGCAGGGTTTAGAAAATGCGGTAGCTTCCTCTCCATAACTTACGTGAAATGAAGCTGACTCCTGCAGACTCTCCCAGTGCTGATGAGACATAATCCTGAGCACAAAACCAGCGACAGCGTTTTACATACCCTTGGATCCCTTGGGCCCTGCCTCCACGACGTCCAGGTCAACATCTTGTCCTGTGACGCCATGCTCGACAGGAACCTGCCCGCGGCACTGATGCATATCACTTTCATTAGCAAGTCTGAACAACCCCTTAGGCGAGCAACCTCGCATTCGACCACGGGCTCCTTTGCTGGCCCCTTCCTGGTCCACCTGATGCGAACACGGCAGTGCTTCTATCGCTTCTCGTCTGCACCCAGGCCAATGATTTCAATCGCTAACTTACTGGCCCATGCTATCTAAACTTCTCAGAGGCCACGGGTGAAGGCAACGAAAGCATCGCCTGTCCAGCTGCTCGTTGACAAGCCGGCTCATGCGAATCACGCGCCGGAGCTTCTGGTACCTTTCAAGTCAGCGCTGCAAGCCAAGGCTCACGGCTCTCGCAAGACAGCTACACAAGCTACAAGCTGCCGCTAGTGAGCCCAAAATATCAGTTTCCGATCCATCGGGGCACGCCAACATGGAGACGCCTCATATAGGGAAGTGAATGGAAGTGATCTCAAGAACTGTGAAGGTTTCTCCTAAACTCCTGGAAAGGAAAGGTCGCACCTACAGCTGCCAAGGCGAGACTGACTCTTCGAATTGCACGCCGCCTAAGACACATCACAGCAATTTACTTTTGTGCTATGGAGGATATAGCTTCGATGGATAATCACAAGATCTCAACTAATCCAGGCATGGGAAATCTTCGCCAAGTCTGTGCCCCGGGACTCCCGCCAACTCCGCTGCCCAAGCCATGACCACCATGGCTTGGCAAGCGAGATGGCAAGGCCGGCGTCGGTCATCCGGCCCGAAGGCCTGGTGTTTCTGCCAAGTTTTGGTTGGTTGATGGCTACCAAGGGAGATCCCTTCGTGTCAGTACTGCTTGGCTTTCACCCTTACTGGGTAGTGCTTGGCCTCACATCAGCACATGAATAACTGTCAGAGTGCTTCTTCTGGCCCAGGGTCTCAGTAAGAGTGTCTGCGTGAGATGGCAAGATTTACTTTGTGTTCACGCTTGATGCTTGGTGTTCCAACTTGGGCTCGTGCCAGGAACGTCTTGTCGCCAATCTTGATTTAAACTCACCACAAGCGCATTCAGGTGGTCAAGGACGATGACAAAAAGATGATTTTTTGACGCTCTGACTGATTTCGTCGCGCGGATTTGCTGACGGAATCAGCGATCCTTGTAGCTGCCTTGTCGAAAAGCGCTCTCTCTGTACTGAGGCCTTAGTATCGTTGCAGTGAGCGGGATAGGAACTGTCGTGCAAAGATACAGGGTTCGCATCAAAGCATCGCAAGATATCTTAGAAAATTTCGCCTGCCAACTGCTGCCAATTGTACTGCGGGTGAGCGACGTTCTGCCTGCGCGTTTCGCAGGCCGACAAACAGTTCCGCCGCCTCCTCCAGCGCCTCCCCAGCAGCCAAGATTCTAACAAGTGAGCGTGGTGAGACAGGCTGTAACTCGGGCTGGATGCAAAAAAGATGTGGGGCAGAGGAGCCTACGCCTGTTTCGCACATCAGGACTCGCTGTGTAGCTGGGTATCACATTCTAAAGATCATTGATTCAAGCACTGGAGCCTCAACTCTTGCTTCACTGCCTGCACTTTAAGCTTGCCTCGAACACTGTAGTGGGCGCTTGAGATCGCTTTCTGCAACCGATTGCATGACGGCGTGCGGGAGCAGCCTGACATAGTACAGCTGTCTCAGTTGAGCCAGCAGCTTGGAAACGACGCATGCATGTTGATCATGTTGCAGAACCCGGGAAATGTTAGAGCTTTGTCGGCACGTTGACATAGGCCTAAGTCTTAATCTTTATTCGCGAAGCCCGTACACCCCTTGCTTCCATGCTACCTTTTGCCTCCACACAGGGGCTGTGCTCAAGGACTGGAGCCGCCGGAGGCTTGGATTCCAGGGTCGGCCGAGCTGCAGCTGCTTCTGCTGCTTTGGTGGCCTGTGTAAGTGAGTCCCTTCTTAACGAGCTGTAGAGTACATTCAAGAGAGCTTGTACAAAAGCTCGCATGTTGCTTTTTGTCAGGTAGAACTGCAAAATTACTCGACTCCATGCACAGTTCTGCTGCTGCCAGTGTCCAGATCTTGACGTGAATCCATGAAGGGGCACAAAGACACACCAAAATACAAGACAACGTGCAAAGTGTCCGCTCACTTATGCATCACGTGTATTGAACTTCACAAGGGTCTAGCAAAAATGACGGCAGACATACTCAGCTCGTCATGCATAATCCGAATTGGATTTCTGTTGTCATCATCACCAGGACCAGCACAGCCGTTCTGCAGGCACTGCGTCAACTGTACGCAAGCTTCATCCACCATGCGCTCAGGGGCATAGCAGCGGTCTCAACCAGGTTCGATTGCAACAACACGACCATTGATAAATCAAAACTGGGCCATGCAAAACTCATGCCGCAAGAAGTCTT
>CAJNIZ010044775.1:0-30330 GCA_905231905.1 Symbiodinium pilosum
AGGGTTCAGGGTTTAGGATTTAGGGTTTAGGGTTTAGGATTTAGGGTTCAGGGTTTAGGGTCTCGGGTTCAGGGTTTAGGGTTTCGGGTTCAGGGTTTAGGGTTTAGGGTTCAAGGTTTAGGGCTTAGGATTTCGAGTTTAGGGTTTAGGGTGGAGGTCCTTCCTTTTGGGGGGGTTCTTTCCTGCAAGAAGGTAGGCTAGGTCCCAAACAAACTAGGACATCGTCTAGGTAGGGTTCAGGGGTCTAGCACCAGAAGTGTTCCGATCTTGCAGGAGCATCATTGTCCTCTTGGAGGAGCACCCGCAAACTCAGCGGTCGAGGTTGTTGGTTGCATCTTAACCTTGAACGGTAAGCCCTTATCCTTGACCCAAAACCCTGAAGCCTATAACGTACGCCCTGGACTCTGAGACCTAAGACCTAAACCTTAAGCCCTAAACCCTACACCCCAAACCTCAAGCCCTAAACCCCAAACCCCAACTTCAAGCCCTAAACCCTAACCCCTAAAAAACGGTTGCAGGGGTTGAGGCGCAACAGGGTTTCTGCGGCGCTTAGGAAGTTTGGCTGTTCGGGTGAAAGTGTCAAGGGGACCACCATTCCGTGTAGAGGTCTAGGGTTTAGGGCTTAGGCTAAAGGGTGTATGTAGGATTTAGGATTTGGGGTTTAGGATTTTGACATTTTTGGTTTTGGAGTTTAGGTTTTAGGGTTTAGGGTTTTGGATTTAGGGCTCAGGGTGCAGGGTTTGGGGCTAGGGTTGCCTTCATATATGTCACCGTTATAGCGAGGTCTCTATTTGTGCTATACTTGTGGAGATTGGCTCCGGGTGGCTATAGGTGGGGAGCCGCGGGTCAGGCTGTGTAGTTATGGGAGACCCTGAGCCCTAAACCTCCCCAAGCCCGAAACCCTAAACCTGAAGCCCTAAACCCTGAGCCCTAAACCTCCCTGAGCCCTAAACCTCTCTAAGCCCAAAACCCTAGACCTTAAACCCTATACCCTAAGCCCTAAACCTCCCTAAACCCTAAACCTCCCTAAGCCCAAAACCCTAAACCGTAAACCCTATACCCAAAGCCCTAAACCTCCCTAAACCCTAAACCTTAAACCCTAGTGATGTTCAGTGTGAGGGTGGGATTCAGGTGTGGTGCTGAGAAACCCGAGGCCCCCTTTGAGTTGGCGGCTGTCGATGCGAGTGAGGTCCAAACCGTGTTGCCTACAGCTTAGGTTTAGGCAGGGTTTGGGGTTGAGGGTTGCCTACAGCTTAAGAAGTAGGAACTATACCCCAATGTAGGCACGATTTACAGAGTTGAGGGCCCGAGGCAGGTATTATTTATATGCTTGGATCCCCGAAGGTAGGCGTACTCTAAGATCCAGAAAACGCAGGCAATGGGTGTTGGCCTGCGGTTTAGTCCCAGAAGCAAGCATGGAAGCTGATGTGTGCTCCTTCAGATGAGCTAGAGTCTAAAGTCACTAATGGGGGTTATATAGGGAGTTATATAGGAGACTATCATAGGGGTTGTTAAGTGTGATGCTAGGTTAGGTTTTGAGATTATAGCTCAAAATGACCGCAGTTCGTAAAGTCGTCTCTTGTCTCCCAAGCCTTGAAGACCTAACGCCTGAGGCCGAAGTCCTAAACCCCGAAGCCCTAGACCCTTACACCCCCATCACCCCAAAGAACCGCTAAACTCAACCGCTAAACTCAAAAGTCCCCTTCATATCCCTGCATATCCCGGCACAATTCTATATAGATGTTATATATCTAGCCCCCGCAAGGACATCTACAGATTTTCTCACCCGTCTTGGGTAAGATTGCAAGCGTGCAGCCGAGGGGTGTCAAGAGCAAGCAACCCGGAGAATATGAATGGAATATACCCACCAGGGTCCTTATAATCGTAGTATATTCCGACCATTTTCTTGGGATTCCTGGGGTTCCCACCCTAAACCCTAAAACCCTAAGCCCTAAACCCTATTCTTGGGGTTCCCTGTTTGGGGTTCCCCACTACAGCCCTTGTAAGCCATTCGAAGGAGCTTCGTGGGGAGGTGTTGGAGCCTGACCTGCATTGGGCTCAGCCCTAGGGATTAGGGATTAAATTGGGGGCAAGGGATTTGGGTTTAGGGATTGGGGATTTAGGGTTTACAGGTGAGGGCTAAGGGATGTAGGGTTTAGGGTTTAAGGATTAGGGTTTATGGTTTAGGGAATAGGGTTTAGGCACTAGGGTTGAGGGATTAATTAGGGCTCAGGGATTGCGATTTTAGGGCTAGGGTCTTAGTCTTAGGGATCCGGAGAATGGAATGTGAAATGACAACTGGGCGTATATATGTAGGGGTATATGGGGGTTGCGTTCTGGTTTATGTGCTGGTGCTTGCAGGCGAGTACTGTAGGGGTGTGAAGCTAAGTATCCACTCCCCCACTCCTCCTTACACCCCAACAAGATCCCAAGGGGGTCAGAAATGCATTTTAAGGGTTCAGGGGTTTTTGTGGGGAGGGCTTTAACCCTAAATCCTAATCCTTAAATCCATGTTTGGGGTGGAAGGGTTGGGAGTTCAGGGTGTAGGGTGCAGGATCTAGCGTTTTCCAGGTCAGAGGCTTCTGCGAAGTTGTTCTGGGGGTCTTTATTACGCCGAGAACCATATAAGGAATGGTGCAAGAGCCTTTGAAAACGGTGCCGTTCCCACCAATTCCTCGGACCAGCAAGGTCCTCGGGCCGTCAGAAAGGCAGCTTCAGGGTTTAGGGTTTAGGGTTTAGGCTTTGGCGTTTACGGTTTAGTGTGCGGGTTTCAGGGTTTGGGAAAGGCAGCTTCGGAGGGAGTTTCTTGCATCATGCGCTCGCAGTCCGGATTTGCATCAGCTCCAATCAACTCGTTGGCGCATGAGTTGTGCGGTCGACTAAGCGTTCTGTGTTCATCGCGTAGTTCACGCTTCCAGGATCTTACATGGTACACAGTTGTAGGACATTTTGGCGGCGGTTCTCGAACAAGGCTTCGGTGCAAGCTCAACGGCGATGACAGATTTGGAAAACTGGAAGTTTCCAAAAAAAGTTCAGTTCAATATAGAAAAAGGCTTAGGCTGCATGTTTAGGGTGTAGGGTGTAGGGTTCATTTCCAGGCTTATTGGGCTTTTGGTGGAAAAGCCTTCATCTATTAATAAATAGATCAGAGAGAAGCTGATTGGGAATTGCAGCAAGCTTGATGTTCGAAGGCAGAAGCCTTTATAGAGTTTGACCGTTAAATCCAAATTTACACCCTAGAGTTCTATCCCTAACTTGAAGCACGAAGCCCTTCACTGTCTGGAGGTTTGCATTCGCTTCACGGACTAGGATGTCGAAACAGGACAATCGTATTTGTGGAGTGAAGTCAAATTCATCGTCCTAAACCCTAAACCCTTCTTTGTCGTCGATGTAGGACCAATCAGGTTCACATCGCCAACAGCTCTAAAGCCTAAACTCTTAGCCCTAAACCGCCTAAACCCAACGCCCTAAACCCTACATGCTAGTGGTTCAGGGACTGCCTGAATGGGCCCGGATTACTTCTGCGATCCAGTCCTCCAACTTCTTATGACCAGAAAGCTAGACCAACCAAACATGTATAACAATGTTTCTGACCATGTTTTGTGAATTGTCAGCCACTGTTTTGCCTACTTCTTTGAAGGTTTAAGTATTCCCTAATCCCAAAACTTTTTCCGTGGTCCGTCCTCCTTGCGACTCCCCACGTTTCAGAGTTTCTCAGAGTTACCCAAACCCTATACCATACTGAAGCTTAAGTATGACAGTGAGCGGCATCATGTCTTCAGAAGCCTAAACCCTAAACCCTAATCCTTGGTTTTTCGGTTCAGGGGATTCCCGGTTCAAATTATGACGGCAATGTAAGAGCCTGCATACTGTTGATGGATGCAATCTTACACAACCCTGGCGCCCCAAAGTATCTCTAAGGGTCCAAGTACCTAATAATCATATACTACCCAGAACTTGCACTATAATTTCTATTACCCTAAACCCAAGTACCTAATCATTGGGTGCTGGGTGTGGTACTTCATTGGATTTGGGACACCTAAAGTGGTGCCGGCTTTCTTCCCTCAACAAAGATTTCCAATGTTATGGTAAACCCTAACTCCTAGACCCTAAACCCTAAATGCCAAACCCTAAAGCCAAATTCTGAGGTACACCTACAACACTGCCTTGACGAGCCAATGGCCAAGCTTTCTCGGGTCAAGGGTTTTGGGGGAGTTTAGGGCTAAGTGTTTATGATTTGGGGTTTAAAGTTCAGGGTTTAGAGTTTAGGATTTAGGGTTTAGGGTTAGAGTTTAGGGTTTAAGGTTTAAGGTTAGGGTTTTCGGGTCAGGGGGGCTTTGGGATTTTAGTGGGTCTGAAGTTTTGGGGCTTGAGGGCTTTTGGTCTTGCATCTGGTTTAGGGTTCAGGGCTTCTTTATTCAGTATACGCGGCCTCTCGTCACCAAGACGCTTGTTGTTTCAATGGCTGCCTCTCCTCCAGCCTGAATGCCTGCAGTATTTGTTTATTTCTCGAACAAATATGCCCTTGCCGTCCATTAGCAGTGATACGGCACATAGTATTTAGGGGTAGAGGAACGGCACCCTAACTTTGGGATACATACCCGCATTCCTCATTATTTGTCATGTTGGGTGATGGTGACTTGCACGGGGTGTTGTGCAAGGAGAATGAAAACCTCATCCCTAACGCCCAAAACCCCTAAGACCCTAAGATCTGAACACTATACCCTACATCCTAAAGGCCCCAAGCCCCCTAAGCCTGTCATGTAGTATCATGGGCTCATATACTTTCCCTCCCCGAAGTAATTCAGGCTAAAGTAGGGCCTGAACAAACCCTAATTACGCCTTCGCCTTTTTTGGGGAGGGGGAGTCGGGCAGGGTAGACCATCATATTATTCAGCTTGGATCAAGCAGAGTTGCCCAGGCTTGAGGCCCCCCAAATAACATTAAAACCTGCCCGGGAAGACTAGTATAGAAAAGGAATGGTTTAGGGTCTTGGGTCTACACACCCCAAAACTGAAAGGAGGGACCCCCCAAATAAGTTGGGCTATAATTCTATAAGGGATGCGTAGAGTTATAGGTCTCGAAAGTTGCAGTTATGGCACTTAGAAGTATAAGTATGTTACTGGTGAAGCCCCACCCTGTAGCATGGATTGTCCTATTCCTTGGGGGTGCGGCGCAAGCTGCGCAGGGACATTCCTTCCAGAACCTCACAGAGTTTTGTTTCAGGACGTCATGATGGAATCCACGCGCCATTGATCAAGCCTCCCCTTGCCCAGGGGGTATGAACCAAGTTGTTGTGTGTGACTGAGCGAGAGCACGGGTCTGTAGGTCATAGCATATGGAAGCCCGTATAGGGCCGTTTTGCAGAATGACGCCGCTCTAACTTACTGGTTCTTGATATGGGATGAGGGAACATAATCCCCATATAACCCCTTTACAACCCCTATGTAATACTCCTTTATGGGCTGCTCTCAAATGCATGGCCCCTTGTGGTTAAGTTTGCATCACGGCACTTAATATTTAGGGGTACCAAAACGGGACCTTAATATCCACCCTAAACCCCACCCCCCCAGCAGGTCAAACTCCAAAAAGGACCCCGCTGTGAAGGCCTTGCAACGGCTGGACAATGGCAGCGGGCACTGTCCGCCTACTACGAGACATTTGAAGGCTCGCGGGTGGGTTCAGGGCTTAGGGTTCAGGGTTCAGGGGTTTAGGGTTTAGGAGTTTAGAGGGTTGTTGTTTTTTTGGCTTTTGGTTAGCTAGGAAAGAAGGAGAGGATTCTTATGGTAGTCCCTATATGACCCGTTATAGTAGTTAGTAGTTACATTTTCTTTTCCATTCCTTCATGACCAGCTAGCCCAAGGTATGCTTTTGAGGGGGTTGAGTTAGTTGGATTTGGCTCATTTGCGAGAGTTGCAATGAAGCTCATGATGTGGCTGTTCCACATGTCACCAGGTACCGTCGAATCCTGGAGCTATGTTTCTTTGTTTCTGACTTGGTTGGTTTAGAAAGTTAATTCATTAGCCAGCTAGCTAGCTAGTCAGTTAGCTAGTTAGTTAGTTGCTGTAGTTAGCTAGTTAGTTAGCTAATAGTTAGTTAGTTAGTTAGTTACTTAGTTAGTTAGTTAGTTAGTTAGTTAAATTTGTTAGTTTGCTATGGTCAGTTAGTTGGTTTAGTTGTGTTTAATGTTGTTTGTTTGTTTGTTTGTTTGTTTGTTTGTTTGTTTGTTTGTTTGTTTACTTAGTTAGTTGTTTGCTTGTTTTTTGGGATGCTATGGCCGGCCTGCAGCCCGCATCGTAGGACGTATTCTTGTTTGGGGATCCAATTTTATCCAGCCATCAGTGCTGCCGACAGTTGACTCTTAGGGCTTAGGGCTTAGGGTAGGAAGAAGTAGCCATTGGGACAGAAACTCCAGCGTAATGCATCTTGAAGCCATTGTAGCTGTCAACCTTCAACCCTATACTCTAAACCCAACATTCCACATCCTTGACCCTATGGCTTCTATTCCAGACCCTGAACCCATGCCCTATGCCCTAAGAGCAACCTTAAACCTCAAGCCCTCAACCCCAAACCCCCAAACCCCTAAACCCCTAAACCCTAACCCATTAATCTTACTGCTCTGCAGGCTCACAGCGGCTACTGTCCCCGAACAAGGCAGAGACTTGCTTTCTCTTTAGGACCTTAGGATAGAGAGGGTGGGTTAGGTTTTAGGGTTTAAGGTAGTGATGTAGGGTCTATAGGGCTTAGGTTTCAAAGTGTAAGGTATAGGTTCGGGGCGCTAGGGTTAAAGCTATTCTGGGTTTTCATGTCTAAGGTCCAATATTTATGGGTTTTGCTGAAAGAGGTTGCATGGCATTTTATGAAGATCAAGTGATGCAGCAAATGGTGGGATGTAAAGTCCGCGCAAGACATGCAACATATGAGTCTTCCAGGCGTTCTGCATGATTCCTTGGAAGTCCCGATCCTAAATGAGCTAGAGTCTAAACTCCTTAAAGGGGGGTATACAGGGGATTATATTGGGGACTGTTCAAGGAGTTAGTAAGGGGGATACTAGGAGTTTAGACTATTGACTATAGCTCATATCAAGCATCAGAAGACCGTCAGAGAGGATACATACACGCGCACACAAGGAATACGGTCTGGAAACTTGAGCCCGGCATGACTCTGGGTTGATGAATTTCTATCCCAACTGTTTCGACCTTGAAGCTCCCATACCCATCCTGAGATCCCTACTGGTTTAGGGTGTAAGGCGTTTAGGGGTTTGTCCGTCCATCTGTGTTTAGAGACTTCTTTCAGTGCTACATCCCCACCTGAGCTGAACACCCCTTGCTTCAAATGAGAGTCTTACACTCAGCGCCAAACTAAGATGGAAACCCACCAACTGACCTACAACGGCTTTTGTCCTTTCCAAGGAGATTACATAATTAGCAGCTTGTATGTTTGTATGAGGAGGATACTTGGCGGCTCTCGGCAGGCCCCTAAACCTCCAAACCCCTAAACCCACCCCCCAACCCCTGAACCCCAAACCCTACACCCAAACCCTAAACCCTAAACCCTGAACCCCTAAACCCTGACCCCTGCCTTGGCATCCGATTCAGCAGCTGTGCCCCAAAAAACTATTCCCAGGTAGGGATCCTAGCCTCTATCTGGGAATAGTTTAGGGTTTAGGACGTTTAGAGATTAGGCTTTAAGGTTGAGGGTTTAAGGTTTAGGTTTTAGGGTGTAGGGTTTAGTGGGGTTCCAAAGAGGTAGGGCTCAAGGGATTTGATTTTAGCACTCCGTGTTTTTCAGGATTGGACTTGGGGGGTTGGAGATTAGGGTTCAGAGTTCCGGGTTGTTAAGATTCCAACATATGGGCATATTGGAATGACATCATCGAACTTCACCCCAAATAGAAGTTCATAGAACCAGTTGTGGTAACCAGCTTATACATGCAGGTTCGGGGCAATTGTAACCCAGAAGTTATAACCATGCTAGGGAACTTGTGGGGCTCATATTTTGGTTACAACCCTAAGTCACCCGCTAACCGCGAAGCCAGGTGTCTTACTACGCTGTTTTCTGCGCATGCTTGGATGGAGGCCCAGGGGTTGAGCAGTTGGGGTTTAGGGGTGCAGGGTATAGGGGTTTAGTGGTTCAGGGTTTGGGGGTTCAGGGTTTGGGGGTTCAGGGTTTAGGGGTTCAGGGTTAGGGATTATAGGGTTTAGGGATTAGGGATTACGGTCTAGGGTTTAAGGGCCCAGTGGAGGCTAACGTTTTTGGACTACTCTTGGAGAGTGGGATGGCTGCGGGTCTAGGGCAGAGGGATAAAGATTTAGGGCAACCTCATAGCCCTCAAACCACACCCAAAAAAGTTTCGATGTAGAGTTTTCGGTTTAGGGTTTATAGTCCCTTTTAAGTAGATAGAATATGGTTTTGTGTATATTATAATAGGATCCCCACATACCCCATATTCTATCCACTTCAGGGGGACAACTGCTCAGGATGTAGCACGCAACGTTAAGAGCTTCACGTAAACAGTGTAGTATGTACGGTGGTAGAGGTGACGGTTCGCGCTGTGCCCAAGCTCTCCGAATCATTGATCTGGGACACGAGAATTGTACGAGAACTGTTGTAACGTCAACCCCCCAAAAAAGTGGGAGCCTTAGTAAAATCTCAGTATAATCATGTACCGGTAGCAGTTGCAAGGTCCTAGTTTCGGAGGTTGGGGCTCCAGAGCCCTCCTTCTAGATGAGCCAGCAGGTTTTCAGTGTTGTACGGTTACATGGTGGGGCCTCCTAGTCAAAGAACTATGCTTGCAAGTGCCACAAATTGGAACGTCACTTGTCTTTGTTATACCCTAAGCCGTACGGCTTAGAATCCAGTCAGAACCCAACCTACGACTAGGGGGTCGTTCCTTGTAGGCTCACCTCCGGGATGAGGGCTTATGGTTTAGGGCTTGGGGTTTAAAGTTTAGGGCTTAGGGTTTAGGGCTCAGGGTTTAGGGTTTAGGATTTAGGGAGCAAGCGCTGCAGTTGTCGCAGAACGTCGCTTCGGCTTTGGGTAGACGCGTCATGCAGGGGGCTTATTTAAGTAGAATGGGGCTTGGGGATAGTATACACATGATATAGGTTGCAAGGAAATGATAGTTGCGATTATTGATTATTGTTTAGGTTTCTACATTGGCAAACGCCCCACTTTGCGCAGTGGTTGCGAGCCTCCTCCACCGGTCCAGCCGTGTTACACGGACACCAGGGACTCGACCAGGGACTCGATTTGGACGATGTTTAGAGTTGCCGGAAAATTGCACAAAAACAGTCATGGATGGTTCCAAAAATGAGGCGGATGTGTTGGACGGTTTTGTCCGAAGGGTTGGGATAACTAGGGGTTGATGCTGGCGGCCCTCCGGTATACTGTTTAACTATCACAAGGAAATACCCTAAGCCAAATCTCAAATCTTACATTGAACCCAAGCGCCAAGCTTCTAGCCGGCAGCCCATTTTGAGACCATAGGTCCTCATGCGACTGTGACTGTAGGTAGCTGAACCTCCATGCTCCTTGCTATGATGGTCCCTCCACCCCCTCCCCGAGCTGTACGTCACTCAACAACAATAAGTTCAGCCTTGAAACATAAGGCATGCGGTGTAAACTCTACTCTAACATACAATATACACAGCTTTCAGCGTTGTCCTATACTTGGAAGTAAAATGTACCCTGCTTGAAGCCTTGAGTTCTTAATCCAATACCCTAGACCCTAAATGCTGGGTTTAGGGAATAGGGTAAAAGCCTAACCCCCCATCCCAAAACCCAAAAACAAGTTCAATCCCGGAGCTAAGACCCCGGACTTAGGGCCTAGGTTGTAAGTTACCATACTGAACATGAGTATTCGTAAGCAAAAGGGGTTCTCTAGTACAGCAACTTAATTGCAGCCAGAAAGCCCTGTACCTTCGACCCGAACTGAACCAACTTGTCTGCAGCAGAGGGATCCATGGATCCCCAATTTTCATTTTGCTACCTGAACCCTAAACTCTAAACCCTGGGAGGACCTTCTGTCCCGAGTTGGTTTTAGGTTACGGTTTCTTGTTTCAATTTACGGCCTTCACGATAAAGTGCTTACGGTTGAAGCTTAAGGCTCAGGGTTCAGACCCTAAGCCCTAGCGCGTATAGTTTAGGGTTGACAGGGCTCAGGGGTTGGGTTTACAACTTTGGGCTTAGGCGTCATGGCTTACTGCTTGTTCGGTATTGTACCAGGCACCCTTCAAAAGCAGCCATGTGATAGTGATCGAGATCCTAAACTTTGAGACAAATAGTCCAAAGTGGAGCAAGTCCTTCGAACGTGGAAAACTTAACGAAAGCCCTAAACCCTAATTAGACTTGAAGCCCAGAACCTGGAACCCCCAACCTAGAGCCCTGGGACAGAGCGACTAGCAGCCCTGAAGCAGGGTTTTGGGTTTAAGGTTTAGGGTTTAGGTTTTAGGGTTTAAGTTGTAGGGTTTAGGGTCTAGGATTTAAGGTTTAAGGTTTGGTGTTTGACGATTTTCCTCCATCCATTGTAGTTCAGGCCTGCCGGGGGAGCTTCTCAGCTTCCTCGAGGCCACAAGCTGAGCGCTGGTGTTACGTTACTACAGGCCGTAAATGAGCTATAGTCTAAACTCGTTAAAGGGGGTTATACAGGGGGGGTTATATAATATAGGGAACTACTAAAGGGCTTACTGAGGGGGGATACTAGGAGCTTAGACAATGGCACAAATAGGGGCTTCGGGATAAAGGTGTTAGGGGTACAGTTTAGGGTTTTGGGTTTTGGGCTTACTGGTTTTCAGCAGGGAATGAGGGAATATATCATATAGGCACTATTGTATACACATATATTCTGGATTTAAATTGCGATATTTCCTACTTAGAACCAGTAAAGGGTACAGTTTAGGGGTCAGGTTTTTAGGGCTTTGGCTGTGGGATTTAGGGGAGAAGGACAAGGACTGGAGTAACTGCTGATTATAACTTACAACATTCTCCAGCTTGAGGGTTCAGGGTTTAGGGTTTATAGCCCCCTTGAGTAGATAGAATATCTGGGATATATGCGGATCTTATTATAATGTACCCAAAGTCATGTTCTATCTACTTAAGGGGGACTATGTTGAGGGTTCCAGGGGCAGATTCAGTTACTGCGGGGGCGTCCATAAGCTCAGATCTACAGGTCCCTCCGTGCCCTTACATGAGCTATAGCGCTTTAGTTTAGGGTTTGGGGTTTAGGGTTTAGAGTTTAGGGGTAAGATCCTTAAAGTGGTTATATACGGATTAGGTAGGGGACTTCTGTAGGTGTTATTCAGGAGGGTACTAGTAGTTTAGATTATGGCTTATATAAGGATGGGCCCGGTGGTTACCAGTTGGGTTATACTGGGTGATAGTAGGGATAAGTAGGGCTAGACGTCCTATATGTAGTTCTGGGAGGACTTCTAGATGTAGTCATGTAACTAGAGGTCCCCACCCTGTTGGGAAGGCGCACTTCAGAAACCATACCTTTTCCCTCGAACAATAGGTACTTTGGACCCTTTTGGCAGAGTAAGGTTCTTGAGCATATGAACATATCTAGATTAACATCGCCTCCGATCTTCGACCGGAAACAAACCATGTTGGTGATTTTTGTTACGCTACGCTTTTACATGTTTTTTGAGTTTCCCTCCTCCTAAGCCCTAAACCCTAAACCGCCTTTACAAGAGTTTTAAGTTTCGCGCCTCCGCTCGAAGCTTCAAGCCCAGAATTCCTTGTAGTATTTAGGCTCCTACATCCGCTGCATTACTCTTCTTCCTCAGGCGCCTTAGGGTTTAGGGTTTAGGGTTTCTAAAGTGCTCATGTTTGGTTGGGAATGGGTGACTGGGTTATAAAGATTACTGTAATGCTTAAGCAGGGACTACGAGCTGGATTCACTACCCAAATTCCAACTAAGCGTGAGCAATGCCCGATTTGCAGCTTTTCTGAATCTGCAATTTGAACAGGTCTCATTGATCAGTGGCCAATTCCTGGCAGAGGCAACTGGCATTTGACATTGCTGCGCACATGGGGCAGTATGTTAGCTTCGAGTGTAGCATGTAGGGTTTTTGTGCATGGTGCGTGGGGTTCAGGACTCGTTTGATCAGGAGGCTGAGGTCAAGCGATTTTGCTGTATAAGCTATGGGAAACTACCTATATGAAGGCCTGAATGGCATGGACTTTTGCAGTTGCACACGGCCCAAATCATCTTCGTGGTTCATACCTCAATCAAATTCCAACAGCTTTTGTAGTGTGACGGATGGGGGCTTAGGGACGAGCACCCCCTAAATTCCTGGCGTGTCTAGTAAGTATCGGGCGCAGCGTTTAGGGTTCTCGGATGTCCACCGTTCGAATGCCAACCAAGACTATTTACGTCTTCGTTAACCCCCCAAACCCTAAACTATATACCTAAACCCTCGATGGATAGTCGTGGAGCCACCAACGTTCGCCAGAACAAAAGTTCGTCCCTAAAAGTTCCCTGAAGGATGAGCAAGGCATGCTCAGTGGCCTGCATGGGTCCGTTGTCGTAGTAGCAGTTGTCGTCGTAGCAGTCACAGCAGCAGGAGGAGGAGCAGCAGCAGGAGCAGGAGCAGGCGTATAAGTATTGTCATTAGTTTCAGTCTAGTTTTCTGTAGCAACAGTACGAGTCAAAAAGGCTATATCGAAAGAAATGGAAAAGAGTTCTAGTAATGGTTACAGGAATAACAGTTTGCATTTAATAGCAGGAAACATGGTCATACCAGTAACAGTCGTAATAATTATCGTATTCATCTTAAGAAGAGTAGTAATCACAGTATTACTAGCAGGAATTGCAGTGGCAATAGCAGTAGTAGTATTCATGATAGTACTTGTACTCGTAGCAGGACTAGTAGTAAAACACTCTGTCACGCGCCCTTTCCGCCATGTGCGTCGGGCTGTGAGGGTCTGGCCAGCGTTCAAGGTCTGTTGCTTGACGGCAGCGGCCCCTCCTCCTTGCTTTTCCCGGACACTCCAAATAGTCCAATGTAGGTAGAGTGATGGTTTGCCTGATCAGTCTTCATTGATTTCAAAATATATACTCCCGATGGAATCCTGAATGGTTCTTCTAGAGCCTCCTTTTGCTTCCGCTATGAACCCCCAAAAAGATGCCCCTGGTTCGGGAGACTTCCCGTTGGGACACTAGGAAATGGATCCCTAGAGTAGTCCCTGCAGAATACCTATTTCTGTTACGCGTAGCAGTCCCTAAAACCTATTCATTCCCTTCTGAGTATGAGCAAGTTGATCAACATGAGAGTTTCCTCACCTTCAAGCCCTCCTTGAGTTTTGGGCTGAGGGATAAGGGTTTCGGGTTTGGGATGGGTTTGGGGTTGGGGCTTTTAAAGAGTTTGGTTTCGGACTTTTGCTTCAGGGTTTGGGGGTTGAACGGTCTCAAACCCAGTACTTGGAGGTCCATGGGTACTTCTGTGCACGGCTTTAGAGTTCACGCGAGGCTCACTCACGTACAAGGGTATGAGAGTCTATAGGTTTGTCAGCGTTCTGGGCAGCTATAGGCAGTGGTGCAGGTATGCCCCATGAGGTTCTGACGTAGTATCCCGTGCATAACCCAAGGTACAGCCCCCGCGGGAAACCGCCAAGTAGAAGCATACAGGGCCAGCGCGCTCCAGCTATCCATTCCTTTCAGGTGTACTAGGAGGGTCGAGCAAAGAGAGACTCACGGCGCATCTCAAGATTACCCGTCTAGAGCCCATTCGCACACCCATCCCTGCTTCCCCCCCCCCCCTGCCCAGCCCCCCGCCCCCCCCCGCCCGCCGTGTTCAACCCGTTCTTTGTTGCCATTGTTCTCTTGGCAGGTCCGCTGTCGCAGGTCTGATGGCCTGGGCTGTCTCCGAAAAAGAGTTCAGGAGGCCGGTCTATTGTTTGGAGTAAGGACTCAGGATCAATGGCTTCACACTTTTCGGGTTAGGATCTATTGGAGGTTGAGAGTTTAGGTGTCAGGATTTAGGGATTCAGGGCTTTGGNNATTCGGTTTTTTGGTTCAGGGTTTGTGGGCACCGAGCCTTGCTCCGACATGCCGTTTCATTCCTGACAGCCGTCCCCACAGCACCACTTTATGATGTCAGGATAATAGAGATCTTACTAGTTTTAATCATAGCCGTATGAGCAGTTAAAGGAGCACTCTATGTGAGCTGTTGTACAAGGTGCCATGGAGCCAAAGCTTGAGCAAGCTCAAGAAGGTACCATTATCATTACTACTATAGTTGTTACTACTAAAGTTACTATTATGCTATTGCCAGTGTTTCATGCAAGTTTGTGTTTGTGTCTTTTGCCCGTGCTGCTTTTCAAGGGGGTTCCAAGTAGGTTTGGCCAGGGCACGCCCCGAACCCTATGATATTCACTTGGATGCGCGGACGGAATTCATAACTTTTTAACAGCCCTTACACCCCCCAAATCTCCCCATACAACTCTTGTGTAGGCTTATTTTGTAAGGGTAGCACCTGCCTGAAATGAGGTCGACCCTACTAAGTTCCAAATCATCCAAGCACATCTAGTCATTTCGTGCACCCACAGAGAGAGAGAGAGAGATATANNATATATATATATATGTACACAGGCATGGAGGGTTTCAAAAAAATGGGGGCCAATTTCGTGGAGTCCCGAGACTAAGGGTTATTGCATATCTGGCCCAAATTTGGGCTCTCCATTGATCCACTTAATCCACGTAAGGTCTCAGCATAGGAAATTTGCAGTCGTGGATGGATTGGGACTGCCCCAGTCAGGTCTTCTAGGCAAAGTTTAGGGTTTAAGCTTTAGGGTTTCGAGATAGCCTTCACTCTCCATTTACCATCAAGTCTTAAGCAAGCAGCTGAAAACCCCAAGAATGGCCTCCCCACCCTTGTATGCTCTGAGCTCTGGGGCTTGCCATTTCGGTTTGAGGGGTTTAGGGGTTTAGGGGTTTAGGGTTTAGGGCCAGGGGTTTAGGGGGTTGGGGGTTTAGGGGCTTAGGGTTTAGGGTTTAGGGGCTTAGGGTTTAGGGTTTAGGGGTTTAGCGTTATAAGATGGCCAACCAGAACATACAGGCTGCATGGTGCAAGGGACGCAAGAGGAGGATGGTTAGATTGCCAGCGTCGTCGTAAATACACTCCCCCAAACTAGCATGGAAACCCATATAGTCCCCTTTTAGAAGGACTGTAGTCTTTATAGGGCCCTTTTTGGGTTTCCATGTTAGTTTCCGGGAGTGTACGGCATCCCAAACTGTTACCAAACCCTCCACTGCAATTCGAGTCATTGGGGTGGTTACCCCCAAAAGCGACTACAATGTAAAGTGTGTCTACCCATACACCCCAAACAACCCAAAGAGTCATAAAGAGTCCACAAGCGCTAGACCCCAAACCTTTTGCCCCAAGCCCTAAGCACTAAAATCACAAACTTTAAAAGTAATAACAATACTAACCGTATTATTAACTAGGGCTCCAGTTACCTAAATAATGGGTTCTAGGTTGTATATACCCTATTTCTATTTCCCAAGCCCTGCTTGCAATCCCAAACTGAGAGGCTTGCGAAACAGCGGGGCCTTGCTTCTCCCTCGTGCACGGCACCACCGTTTTGAGGCCAGTATGACTGCCTGCTGGCAAAATTGGGTTCTAAGAAGCTCCCAACAGGTCATTCAGGGAGTTTGCCAAAGCTTTTGGTCAAGCTGTATTTGAGTCCCAGGGCGTGGACACTTGTCGTGAGTCCAAGATTCCCGGATTCCGTGTGAGAGCAAACCCATGTGTGACAGGTGCTTAGGCCAACAAACACACTACCACGCTACAATGCTTCTTTTAATGTAAATGATAGCATTATTCCCTATATAACCCCAAAGTTTGCATTTTCTTTTCCATTTTTATTCCTATATGACACCAATACACTATAGTAGTTTTCATTAGCATTTTTTCATTCAACAAAGGTACTTAGGGGCATGCAGGATGTGTACAAGCTGAAGGAATGACATGCAGCGCAACAGTGGCCCATCTCTGCCACTAAGCCCCACACTCACAAACCCTAGGCCTTTAAGCCACGGAAGCCTAAACCCCTCTCAACCCTAAGCCTTGAATATTAAACCCCAGAGTTTGATATCTTCAACCTCCCCCAGCCTCTTCAACCTGAATGCCCCTAGCCCCACCCCCAAAGCCACTTCTAAAATATGATTGTCCTAGGTTCCTTTTACATTTATGATGAAGGGTACTTCAAAAGACCTTCAAATAGTA
The DNA here is from genome assembly GCA_905231905.1 of Symbiodinium pilosum. NCBI lineage: Eukaryota > Dinophyceae > Suessiales > Symbiodiniaceae > Symbiodinium > Symbiodinium pilosum. Next base: position 16,230 of record CAJNIZ010044775.1, read on the forward strand.
TTGAGAATTATGTTGGGTCAGGACATAATCCCTACACACCCCCATGTAAATGATGTTGGCAAATTGTGTCGAAGAGCGACATGTCATGGGGCACGGAAGGATTCTCTAACAATGATGGAAAATGAAATGGATGTTGTTGTTAAGGTTTAGGCTTCATGGTTTTAGGTATAACAATGATGCCAAAGCAAATCTTCTGACTATGGAATAACAATGTTTAATATGCAGATATCCATTTATGATGCATGGATACATGCATATTATAATTAGGTAACAGCTGTCTATCCGTTTTTATACATACACACGCGCAGATAGATAAAAGATAGGTAGAAAGATAGATATACAGATGTGTATATATATATATATACATATCTATATATGCGACGTTTTCTGTATCTATATATCTCTATAGATATTTAGATATATGGATAAGAAAGTGAAAATCTGTAGGCGAGGGGCTGGACAACCAGATCCGCTGGAGTCGCTCCCGGCCATGCTCCCAACAGCATGGCTTCAAGGGGGTTACGGTTTACGGTTCAGGGTTTGGGGCTTAGGGTTTAGGGCTAAGGGTTGTGGGAGTTCTTAAACTTAGCCCTATATGAGCTATAGCCTAAACTGCTTAAACGGGGTTATTTAGGGGAATTTCTACGGGACCATTACCGGGGTTCTTAAGCGGGATACTAGGAGTTTAGACAGACTATGGCTCAAAGGATCCATGATTGGGACCCCCACAATCCCCTTATGATCCCTCCATATGGGGCCTTCAAAAGGGGTAACAGAAGTCGAGCTCATCAAAAGGGGTTTTGGGAGGCTAAAGTATGTGAGGGTAAAATCAGTGGAACTTATGCAGAGACACATTTTTATTTAGGGTATGTAGAGTTTTATTATTTACTTCTCACGAAATCTTCCTGAGTAAGGTTGATAAGCAAAAGCTGGAGTAGATACGAAAACTCGTTCCAGTTGTTGGTATAGCATGAGTCAGGAACCGTTGCATGTACACATGCAGTCGAGAACAGCCAACGATAGTTGCCGTCAAGCATTCAACTTCTGATGATGCACCTATCGAGCGGGTAATCGAGATGCCATTATGTGAGCTATAGTCTACACTCGTTAAAAGGGGCTATGTAGGGGATTGTATAGGGGAGTATTATACGGGATATTAAGGGGGTATTAAGGGGAATGCTGGGAGTAATCCGATACATAACCCTATATATCTAGCCAGTTTCCATTTCATTTTCCATGTTCTTTTCCATTTGATTCTCCATTATCAAGAGGGATCCTAGGAGTGTAGAGCTTAAATCCTAAACCCTAGCGCAATAGTATCCTTAAAGCAGTTTGAGAGGCTGTTCACGGCGGATAGGGCGGTTTAGGGTGCAGAGCTTTGGGTTTAGGGTGTGGGGCTTGGGGTTTGGGCTGCTGGGCGCGGATTGCTTCCATACTGCTGACGTCGATTGAGGGTTAAAGGTAGCCTAAGTAAGGTTACAAGTATAGTCCTCTGACTTCGCACTCTACTTATAGCTACGAAACTTTGCCCTTCCATATCTGAATATCTCTCCTTCATCATTACCACTCCCTAGGTCCACTTATGTGAAACTTCTCGCATCTGAGACCTCTAATTCAGATCGTCTCAATCCTGAAGCCCAAGCGTTCACCTGCTTGCTACAGTTCTTATGAGAATACTCCCATAACACCCCCCCCGTTTCCATCTCATTTCTTTTCCATTTGATTCGGTTTTATTCAGTCAAAATCCATGTATAAACCCTATAGTTCCCCAGTATAACCCCTACCTTTAACCCTAAACTGCATCCCCTACCCTAAACCCTAAACCCCAAACCCTAAACCCTAAAACCTGGCACCCGTAGATTTTCCGTGGGTCAGGCTCGAGCCAGTCTGGTCCTGCTGAAGCAGTCTGCCTCCGGCCTCAGCAGACGCCTCAGATGCGGTGTCAAATCAGGGGGTTAGGGACCAAATCTGAAAGTTTAGGGTTTAGGGTTTAGGGGTTAGGGTTTAGGGTTTAAGCCAAATCAAGATAACCGAGAACTGGGGGGGGGTTTATAGGGTATTTTCATCAGAATTGCAGGCCACATGGTTCAGGCTTTAAGGTGAGTTTCCCTCATGCCGCTATAAATCCCCATAGATCTCCCTACACATAACCCCATCTTATCCTATAACCCTAATGCTAAGCCCTAAGCTTAAACCCTAAACCTTAAAGCTAGGCCTTATAGTCCCCCTTAAGTAGAAAGAGTATGGGGTATATGGGGATTTTTTTATAGTATACCCAAAGCCATAATTTATCTGCTTAAGGGGCACTATATGGGTGGTTGTCAAATTTATGGTCCCTTTTTGGATCCCTATTATAATACGTCACCTAATATTTGGGGTACCCAAAAAGGGACCATCATTTTGACAACCACCCAAATACCTAGGGGACTTAGTTGCTACTGTAATGGGATTATATAGGGGTTAGGTTATATGGGGATTATTGGGTGTATATGAGGAGGACCCCCCCTGTAATAGTGGTATAATAGGAATATAAGAGGACCCTAATATCATCCTTATTAATAGTGTGTGGGGGGTCCACCTAAGGTATATATTGGGCTTATATACGTGCAGTTGCCCCGGGCAGAGCTTCTGGATCTTCGGGCCCTTGCTGAAATGATATCAAAAATTCCCATGCTGCAGTATGGTTTAATTTGTTGGAGTTGTACTGATTTTATGGGGGGATTAGGGTTTAGGAGCTAGGGGGCTCAGTTTCAGGGACTTGGTCTTTTGGACTGCCTACCCCAAAAGTTATTGGGGGCTCTGAAGCTTGTGAGATGTATTCAGGGGTCGATGCAGTATGGACATGTGCCACTTGAGGAGCTTGTAGGGGGACCTGATGATTCTCTTGAGAGTGACCTACACTATGGCACCCCCGAAAAAACTAAACATAGCACAGCTCAAGACGCATAAACGCGCTTTGTTCCCTAAAGCCTTCACGCTACTTCTAAGTACCGAAATCCTTGCCTGCCTTTCTTGAAGCTCTAAACTTTAGAGCTTCAAGAAGCAGCGTCTTTGAACGAACTTTGAAGCACCCTAGAAATCTGAGACCTGAAGCCTCAAGCTTTGATTTTTCATTCACTACATACACCCGCCTGGAGGTCTTCATGACTCCACCCCCATGACTAGTCAGCATTATTCCGATTACCACTACTCATGGTACTACTATGAAAACATGAACCCCTCCCTTAACCCTAAACTCAAACAAACCCCACAAGCCTGAACCTCTGCTCTCTACAAGGCAAGGAGCTTGTTGGAACCACTGGTGCTGCATACCGTGGAAGTCATTCAGAGGCCACGCTCGCAACTACATGGTTTTGGGTGTGGGTTTAGAGTTCAATAGTAGTTTAAAGGAGGGTTATATATACATGCTATTAGCAGGAAGCCATAGCTAGTTGCAGCCTCTTGTAGGTTGTTTGTACCTACTTCTACCTGCTCAAGAACCTGCAAGCATCATCATCATCATCGTCATCATCATCATTGTTGCAGCAGCTGTCGGGCTCTGCTTTTGATTCTTCACATAGTTGCACCCTACTTGCACTGTGCGTGCGCAAGCTGCCCGGATTCTGCGCAAACCTGGTGCCGCTACATCTCGAAAGTGGGCCCTCCCCTTGTAATTACTCTGAAATGTCAAGATACATGAAGGAATGGACACCGACATACTTTCATGTTTGTTGCCCATTATTCGGGATCCTGCATCCTAACCTGCACACTACTCAACCCCCAGAGAGCCATTGATTGTATAAGTGGAGGTCTGTCAGCTTTTGGAAGACGGTGCCGAGATAGTCCGCATCTCAGTGAAAAAGCTGACAGTTGAATGTCTTACGGCTTAGGTTAGGATTTATCAAGATGAGGGGTCCCTGGTGTGGTCCTTACAGTACCTGTGAGGTTGGCCTTAGATTATATGGGCTTGCATAGATGTCGGCATCCGGCGCCGTCTCTGGCATGGATGCCAAAGGGATAACAAGGATGGACATAAACGCCCTTATCGCATGTTGTCATCACTCCTCATAAGGTGGTGGATGGAAAAGTTCTTGCGCCACTCCTGCTTCCCAGAATACTGTAACTCCTAAGGTACAGGTTGTTCTTCTATCCACAGTAGCCCCCCTGCTGAACCGCGACCTGTGTCGTCCACAGGTGTTGGTTGCGTTCTGGGGGGCCCTATGAGCTAGTGTCGAATCTCTGCATGTTAGACACCGCAACATGCCTCTGGTAATGGCTGTCATACTTGCAGTCATGGGACTCTGAATCGGTCCAGGCTTTGCAGAGTCAGCATGACTCAATGCACGAGTGGGCAGGACAGATTATTCGGAACACTGTGGACGGGTCGTGGTGATACCACGAATGAGGAGTGGCTGTACGTGAATTCCCCCAGAATCTGGAGAAGGCGTTGAATCCCCAATCCCTGAGCCCTAAATGCGAAGCCCTTAAGCAGTTTGAGGATCATCGCGATGGATTGCGACTGCGCACTCCTCTGATGTGGGTGGACTGCTCAGGGCTACGGTTTGGGCTTCGTGTTTTCGGGTTTCGAGAAGGGTTCGGCGGTCAACACCTTAGGTCTACTGCGCAGTAGATGCAACACGAAAGACTACTCCAAATATTCGGGCCTGCTCATGGTTGAAAACCTGTTTAAACGTTGTGGGTTGCTTTGGGCACAATGCCCTACCCCAAACAAACGTGGAAGCGCATAGATTTCTGCTCAATGGGCAATAGTCTTCGGGGAATATTTTTTGAAGTTTCATCATTGTCTGGGGAGTGTAAGCCATGGGAAGCGACTTTCAGAATGAGGGATGATTAAGGACTGAGATGGGCCATCTCACGGTTAGGGTCTAGCATCATTCAGGAATGACCTGAGGCTGTGGGATTACCGGAAAAGACTGTACAGGTTTTCGCGGGGCTTTCCTGGAAAGATAACGTTTCTGAATGGGAGAGTAGCGAGTCATGCTGAGTTCTGTGGCCTTGCTCAAACAAAACATTTGATGCCAACACCACCGCCACTGCCATCACCTCGACGACACCCCCGCCGCGATGCAATCGACACTTCGCTACTGCCGCCACCGCAGCCACCGCCACTGCCACTGCCATTGCCACCACTGCCGCCGGCGCCACTGCCGCCGGCGCCGCTGTTGTTGCCTTTGCTGTTGCCGCCACCAGCACCGCCACTACAGCCAGCGCAGCCACTACAGCCACCGGCGCTGCTGCAGCCGCCGCAAACACAACCGCCACCTCCCCCGCCGCCTACTATACAGCCAGCGCCACCGCGACTAAAGTCACCACCGCTGTACAGTTGCCACACCGCCATCACCAGCACCACTACGACCCAGGGAAGTGTCCCGCGGAAGGACTGTATCTCATAATTTACCAGCAGATGGACTGCTCAAGCGAGTGTCTCTGCGCATGTCTGTTGCAAAAGTGCATCATTCCGCCGAGATACCCGAGCTAGCATGGTCCTCAGTGGAGGAAGTCTCCAAGAAAGTGCACCACTGCTAGAAATTGAACCACCGCGCTGAGCATGTTACTGTTACTAGGAGGAGGGAGCCAAAATTTAGATTCCTGGCGTGCACGGATAGAAACTGCACCGCCTACAAGATTGTGGTTCCTAAAATATCATAACGCACACAGGGTGCTGCAAGAGTTGTTCCGTTCCGCCCTCAGGTTCCAAGGAGTGCACACTCTGAAAACCAAAATGATGCTGTCCAAGTGAGGCAGCCGCCGCTGGCAACGTCAACATCTGCAACCGCCTGCTTCACCACGGTGCCTTGCTAGACCTTTTGATGGTTCTAAGAAGAGAGTCTGGACCTGCGAGCTAGTTAGTGGGATAATGGAAAATCAAATGGAAACTACTATAATGGAAAATCAAATGGAAAAGAAAATGGAAAATGAAATGGAGTATATTGGGGTTATATACTATAGTAGTTATATATGCCGCCCGTGTGAATCACTGACTAAGATTGCCGATCAAGCAGCGTGTAGTAGGGATGCATTGCCATATGCTGACGGTGCGTGGCGGGGTCTGTGCCGGTTCCGTCATCCTCACAATTTTTTAACCGCGCTCACTTGTGTCACAGGTTTCGGGGGATCGTGGCAATGGGTGTCACTTGTGGAGCCTCGCTTTTGTTATCCTCGGATTCGTCGTCACTTTGGCAGGTATGGCTAGACCTGCCTGTCGTTTGCGAGTTTTTCGAAATCCCTGGAGGTGTCCCTGACCCGACAATCCCTTTGAGCAATCCCTATGTATCCCTAAGACGACTAAAGGTTCCCCTGTTTGGAGACATCCTATCTTGGTTTAGAGTGTTATGTGAAGCTGAAGCGCAGGTGCCAACCCATGCCTGCGAGCTTCAGGCCAGCATGTGGTTTAGGGTTGACAGGTTGTGGTTTAGGCTTTGGGGTTAAGACTTTAGGATTGGGGGTTTCGACGTTCGGGTTTAGGATACATGAGAATGGATCAGGGCATATTTGGGAATATTATTTCAATCATGGAGCATCAAATGGAAAAGAACATGGAGAGTGAAATGAAAACTGGGAGCTTATGGTGGGGTTATTCTCAAAACAATGGGCCCCGTTTGGTTATGGACTATATTACGGCACCTAATATCCAGGGGTACTGAAATGGGACCCCTTTTTTTGGGAACTACACCGTGTGGTTCATGCTTGGAGCCCGAATTACAAACAGCTTCATATGTTCTGACCAGCTAATTTTTCTTAGCAGGCTAAACCCTAAACCCTAAACCAAACCGTAGGTTGTTGGGTTAGAACCAGGGACCCTCAGGATACATGAGGATTAAAAAGGGCAACGTTGGGTTTAGGGTTTAGGGTCAAATTCGTGTAGGAATTATTTTGAACAACTAGTTCAGACTGTCGGGCCCCTTCCTTTTTTGACGGGGAGTCGGTGCTTTCTAGTGTGTGGTTGAGGGTATCTCTTAGGTCGTACGCCCACTGAGTGGTGGTGGTACACTAGGTTTTATTAGGAACTCTAGTATATAATGTCCCGCAAAGCCTCTAATTCTTCAGGCCCTTACAGTAGCCCTAAACCCTAGAGGGATGAATATCAGCAAAACGCATTGCGGAGGAATCCTGTGCAGGAGCAGGCGCAGCCGAAGTGGACACGGTTCAGAGCAGGTGTTCTTTACCAAGAAATTTCGCAGCTTGATTCCTGGAGCCTGGAGGAGCAGTGTTCCTTGATGGGGTTTGCACGGTAATTACATCCCCTGAATCCTAAACACGGACTCCGAATCCCTAAGTCCTCAGCCGAGGCCCCAAACTCTAAACCTTCCTTCGTTCTAGCCCATAGGGGTTTATTATAGGGGTTTTATAGGGGTAATATAGGGATGATGGAAAAGACAATGGAAACTACTCTTTAGGAGAGAGAGATATATATACATATATATATATATATAGAGAGAGAGGGGTCATATAGGGATAATGGAAAAGAAAATGGAAACTACTATTTAGGTTTAGGGTTTAGGGGACTATAGCCCTTTTTTTGTGGATTTCAGCAGCTTCGCGCAACGAAGCTAGTTGTTGACAGTGTAGACCGTGTATCATGGGTGTCTAGTTGGGAGGATATCCAGCTGGGACCGGCGGTTCTTCTTCCTGTAGACCTGTACAGTGGGAACCCACCGCAGCTTTTGGTAGTGCGGCATAAGTATTCTTATAAGGTCAGTTCTAAGTACTTACCAAGTTCCACGAACCCCCAAACCTAAAATCGTAAATCCCCACAGAGCCCCTCATATCCGTTTGTCTCCCTACACCACGCCCTAATATCCCCGTATTGCCAAAGATTATACATGTATATACATATATCAGGTGGAACCCCCACCCAGTAATAGTGACTATAAGGGATAATAGGGATTATATTAGGTTCCTCTTATGTTCTGATTATACCACTATTACAGGGTGGGGGGTCCTCCTAACATATGTATATATATGTATATGTCCTTACATATCCCTACGTATCAAACCCTGAGCCCTATAGGGGGGGGGGGGGGGTGGTTCTAAAGGTCCTTGCAAACAAGATATCACTAGTAATGGGGAACCTACATTATGGCGGTTTTGGAGACAGGTGCTTGGAACAACTACCAACTATTTCCCTATGAGAGCTTATTCAACCCTAAAGTAAAACAATTGAAGTCTAGACCCTAAACCCGAAATCTTAAACCCTAAACCCCAAACCCTAAGCCCCTAAACCTTAAACCCGAAACCTTAAATGTGAACCAGAAGCAGGCCCTAAAGGATCCCACCAAAGAGGCACGAAGGCGGGGCAGCTCGCAGAGGCCAATGGCCACAAGGAGCTTGCCGAACGCCCAGAAATAGGGTTTAAGGTTTAGGGTTTAGGGTTTAGAGTTTAGGGTTTGGGGTTCAGGGTTTAGGGTTTAGGGTTTAGGGTTCAGGGTTTAGGGTTTAGGGTTTAGGTATATGGGGGTAATATAGAGACAGTGGAAAAGAAAATGGAAACTACTCTCTAGGAGAGAGAGAGAGAGAGATATATATATGCATATATATATATAGAGGGGTTATATAGGGATAATGGAAAAGAGTATGGAAGCCATTTTAGAGTTAAAAGTTTAGGGGACTATAGGAACCCAAAATTAGGGGCCCCAGTTTGGGCTTTAGGGTTCAGGAGTCAAAGGGTGTTAAGGATCAGGTTTAGGGTCTAGGGTTTTGGGTTCAGGGTTTGGGGTTTAGGGGTCAAAGGGTCTAGGTTTTGGGGGCTTAGGGTTTAGGGAGCCAGGGTTTAGGGTTTAGGAAATGCTGGTTTATGTAGAGAACCGTCTCAAACTGGTGTACTTTCAGATTGTGAAATCAATGCCAGGTGGCCAGCCGGGAGGTTTGCTGGAGTCCGAAAAGCTACATGGAAAAGATAGTGGAAACCATTATTTGGGTGGGTTCAGGGCTTTATGGGGTTTTACTAACTCCCAGTAAGTGTTTTAGATTTCGGGTGTAGGGATCAAGGTTTAGGATTGAGTCTAGGGATTTGGCTGGCCGCATGCCGCAGGTTACAGAGATTCTGGAGAGGTACGGCGGTTGACGGACAGAATCCTGCACGGACCTAAGTGTAGTATCATTACCTAGTGCAGCCACATGCAGGTTCATATTTTTTGTGGATCGGCAGTGGATTATTGAGGATTTAGAGGCGAGGATTCGCCTCTAAGGGTTTGTCACTAGTTTGCCATGCTCGGCCATGGGCCTATAAATCTTAAACACCCTACACCCTACACGCTAAACCCGAAAAACCTAGACACCGTATGTAAACCCTATAAGTCTTCAGCCCCCAAGAATTCTGTAAAGCTCAAACCCCAAGCCCCTGAATCTTCAAATCTTCAACCGTGTGGATGGGGTTTCCGGTCTAGCCTGTGATGATGCTGGAGTTATGGGGATAATGGAAAAGAAAATGGAAACCACTATAGTATATTGGGGTTATATTAGGGTTATATAGGTAACTACTAGGGGTATATTGGGGTTATATAGGGGTTATATAGGGGTTGTGTTGCCCCAAGGCCCCAGAATGTGAAGTCATATGTAGGCTGTACGGCTTACATAGGGCTGTAGCTTTCCTAGGGGTCACTGTTGGGTGACATGTTTGCTTGGCGCCCTATAACCCCAAACCCGAAAAAAACGGAAAACCCGCAACCCTGGAGGGTCAATGCCACGTTGCCGAAATCGTGGGGAGACCCCACATAACCATCGCGCATTTGAGGCACATTCAAAAGGGGACCCCTGACTTGTCGAAACTGCCATCAGGCCGGGATGCTTGAGCGCGCTGAAGAGGAATGGGTCCAGTCTGACCGGCATGCTTTGGTGAACCAGAAGTTAACTTCCTAGAGAGCCCTTGCATGCAAGCAGGACTTTGGGGTCCAAGGGTTGAGGCATTTAAGTATATTGGGGTAATATTGGGATAATGGAAAATAAAATGGAAGCTACTATAATGGGGTTATATTATGAGTTAATGAGGGTTTCCTGCCAATTTTTGTTTTTGGTCGGTCGACCCCTTGGATCTGTTTTTGGTCCCTGCAGGCCTTGCTTGAGGGGTGGGAAAAGGTGGCCAGTCAGCGAAGTAGAGACTTCAGTGATGAAGGCTGAACGGTTAGGACAGAGCCCAAAGCCTTCAACCCTATCACCCTGACAAACCCCTCAATGCTATACCCTGAATCCTACAGCTTGACCATGACCCCCCCCAAATCCTATATAACCCCCATATATCCCTGCATAACACCTGTATATCCCTATACACCCCCTATACATCCCTATATAAATTCTAGACATCCGTATATAACACCCGTATATCCCGAAATAACCCGTGTATAGATTCGGTTGCATGGGGACCTCCAAAAAGGCACCCCTCATTTTGGGAACCCCCCATATGGAGATTGTATTCCCACATTTCCTACTAACCACTAGCAAGTTGCATTTCTAGTTTACATGGCACTCCACCATTTTGCTTTCAGGGGTTCATATTGAGATAATGAAAAAGAAAACGGAAACTACTATCAAAATTCACTTCGCAGGGCTCAGGTCGCTTGCTGATTTTGTAAGGCCACGACTTATGCTGGCTCAAGCATTGTGATTTGTAGGAAGTGAATTTGGCGTATTCGGGTTCAAAGTCTGCAGATCTGGATCGGAGTCTGCAGCCCAAAGTTGCATCAAAACAGGACACATGAAAACACGGCGTTAAGGGGTCCTGAGGGGCTCTTTACGAACCTATTAATTATCCCAACAACGGAGAACAAACTGGAAGAACACATGGAGCATGAATTGGAACCTGGTGTTCATAGGGATGTATAGGGTTTAGGGTTTAGCAGGTCTGAGGGGTCAGTGGGGAACATGTGGCTGTTGTTCTGAGGCTGTTTCAGGAGCGTTTGAGTCCGACTGCAGACAATTCAGCAACTGTTGATGTAAGAAGCTTAACTGATTGGCCTGAGAAATTGCATAGTTTGCCGTCTGGTAGCGTCGTATAAGCTTCAAACGCGTCCTCCAAAGACTCTAGGCTGACAAGCCTTACGTACCTGTATCCAGTTTTTGGTTTAGGTTCTGAACCCTATGACCTACCCCTGATGTTTGTATAGGGTTCAACATCCAGGAGCCAATTTATTCCCGGACAGTTCAGCCCCAAGCTTCGTAAGCCCGTAGCTTCTGTTCCAGGGTTTTGGACTTAGGGCTTAGGATCCAAGGCTGTACGGTTTTGAGTTTACGTAGCGTTTAGAGTTTACAGATTTAGGATAAACCCTAAACCCTACTCCCTAAACCCTAAACCCTAATCCCCAAACCCTAAGATCTAGTGTTCAGCTACCACACGCGACCAGCGTCTGCGAGATGCCTGCCGCGGCAGAGGTGGAGGATTGCTCACCGCCCAGGAAGGTGCTGCTTGGTAGACTTTAACAATCACATATTTAATTTTTTTTAATTGATTCTATCTTATTCAAATATCTAGAGATATTTGAATTCATTTGATTCTATATGATATATTCAATTCTTGAAGTGTTGGAGAGTTTGGGGTTTCAGGACTCAGCCTTTTCAAACGGCTTAAACAAACAGGTTGATCAGGTTGCCATTGGTGTCGTTGGGAGTATGAGAGAGTGTTTTCATGCGATGGCATGTCTGTTTTGAGGGATAATGGATAAGAAAATGGAAGCTACTATATAGTATATTGGGTATATCTAGCCATAATGGAAAAGGAAAATGGAACTACTACAATGGGGTTTACGGTTTAGGGGTTTTCCGCAGAGGGTTTCTATATGGAGAAACAGGGATTAGGGTTTCCAGAAAACCTGCATCTATGGAAACTACCATATTTGACCTTAAACATTCATTTCAGCCCAAAACCCTCAATCCATGCTGTTAAGACTTGTTGAAGCTTTGCTCTTCTGTGTAGCTGAGGAACGGTCAGACAATCATCCTGAGGGAAAAGCCCGATGCCGAAGGATTTGAGGCGCACTTGGAGGGTGACGGCGACTTACTAAGTAAGTAGGTCAATTCAGGCTAGCGGGTCGCGACCCTTCAAGAAGTCGTTCAGCGCTGCATCTAAGATAATCTGGCGGGTTTCTCTCTGAACTGAAGCCCCGCCAAACATGCTCACTGATGAGGCACGTTTTCCCTGCCTCATAACGCCTTTCGCAAGGACAAGAGTTCTCCGCAGGGGATTTTGCAGAATCCGATGTTAGTTGAGGGGAGTTGAGCTTCCGATTGCTCCTGCAAGCCTGCCCTGAACGCCAAAAGCGTCTGAAAACCAGAGCCGCTATGTAGGGGAAACTAAGTGATGAGGTTTATGTGCAAGGGAGACTCACATGGATAAGAAAGGAGAAGATAAAATGCATGCTGGAATTATGGCGTCGTGTCTAGGGTTGAGGGCTAGTTAGAAAAAAGCCCAAGTTATAGCCAGGTAATCTCCTTCTCTTCTCTTCTACATATCATAGAGAACGCTCGTGGTCGAGAAAAATGCCTACTTGGCATATCTTGGCATGGACGCAGAAGCCTTCCGTGGTTTAGGGGAACACTGTGCCCTTATAACCCTTCTGTAACCAAAGTATGCTAGCCCCCAAAACCTTATTCAAATCATTTAGGCTGCGGCATTCGACCCGAAGCAAGCTTGAAAGCCTAAGCCCGTGAGCCCCAGACACTAAGCGCTTCAACAACCACTGCTCCAAGCCTGGAACCACCCCAGCCCTACCATTAAAAGGGGGAATCTCGCACCACTACCTAAACTGGGGTTACTTCTCCCATCCTTGTGCTGGCTGTTCATGAAGGACATCTTGCATTACTTGAGATACCTTAAACTGTGTTCTGCTTGCTTGGGAGCAGAATGCTGAGCTGGAAAATCCAGACATCCGAAACCCTGAGCCCATACATTCCCTACAAACCCTGCTGTCTACTTGGGCTTTCTACTGGGTGGGACGTTAGGGTTGTTACGAGGTTGGGGAACCTAGTTATAAGGGTTTCCGCAGGGCTAAGTTGCCATTTTCTCCGTGTGATTCTCCATTATTGGGGCAGTGTCCCTAGATCTTCTTATAGAATCCCTAGAACAGTCCTACATAACCCTTATGTATCCCAAATTAAACCCTATTGCAACCTTTACATATTCCTCATAGTAGTAATCCCTGTATATTCCCTACATAACCCTGCCCCTATAATCCCTGTAAAAGAACCCAGAATCCCGTGCAGGTCCTTCTGCAGCTGAGATCAAAGGCCATGAAGGCCATGCCAGGCTATCTTGGCGCCTTAGGCGGTCAAAGGGACCGCACTGAGGCCTGTCTTATTAATTGGGTTTTAGTCAGGGCTTAGGATATAGGAGTTTAGGGTTTATGCTTGTTTTACGGACTATGCAGGGACTTTGCTGGGGTTATATATGGATTGTATGGGCGGGATATTCCTACCCCAAGAACAGAGAATCAGATGGCACGGAACATGGAAAATTAAACCGAGAGTGGGTTTTCATGGTGGTTTATAGGGGCATTCTTAATTACTGTTGATACTGAAAATCCTTCATGACCGTAGTATACTACACTACTTGAATTGCCAAGGTACGTGAGGTCATGCGGGATTTAAGTATCAACACGGGTGGGAACTGGTGGGAGCTTAAAGGTTTGGGGTTGAGGGCTTCAGGGTTTGGGGCACCTCTCCGTGATAGAACAAGAAGGTGTTCTGGTTTTAAGCTCTCATGTTTCGGTGGTTGTGTAAGAGTATCTACGGGGCTTAGTTTTATGTCTTTACCAGAGAAACCTGTCAGAGGGTTCCGCAGCAGCAGCAGCAGCAGCAGCAGCAGCAGCAGCAGCAGCAGCAACTTGTCATACCCAAGCGGGAAAACGGCACGCGCCTGCCCTGAAGGTAACTCACGTCACCGAACGGGAGTTTCCCAATATCAGGGTTCCCTTTTCAGGGTCCCATAGTAAGGATTATAGTTTAGGAGGACCCCCCACCCTGTAATAGTGGTATAATAGGAATATAAGAGGACCCTAATGTAATCCCTATTATCCCCTATAGTCACTATTACTGGGTGGGGGGTCCACCTAAAGTATGAACTATAAGAGACTCGCCCGGGCGCTTGTAGGACGCTTCGTCACCAAAGGCGCGC
>CAJNIZ010044775.1:30430-43639 GCA_905231905.1 Symbiodinium pilosum
GGTTTAGGGTTTGGGGTTTAAATTACACAGGATATCCACAAACCCCAAGCCAAGACCTACGCCCCAATTCTTAAAACCAAGGCCGTAAATCCAGACTTGAAACCCTAATGCCTAAATCCTAAGACTTACACCTCAACCCTAAATCAAAACTTTTAATCCTAGAAACTACATCTTTGACTTTAAACCTAAGCCCTAAATCTTAGCATTTAGGCCCCTACTAAATCCTAAACACTAAACCCTANNCTAAACCCTGAACCCTTGAATCCTAAACCCCTAAACCCCTAAATCCTAAACCTCAAAACCCCAAACCCCAAACCCTAAAACTGTAAACCCAGGAGATGGAGCAGAGACGTATTGAGCTCGATGCGACGGCAGCCTCCGCTGCGGTGGATGCCTGCGAGGCGAGCTTCGTAAATCAGGTATAGAGGGTTTAGGTTTTTTTTCTTGTGGTATATTATAGCATATGATGGTATATTATAGTATATTATAGTATATTATACTACATTATAGTATCTTCGGTTTTAGGGTTTAGGATTTAGGGTTCAGGGTTTAGGGTTCAGGGCTTGGGGTTTTGCGTTAACAAGGCTTCTACTACACATTTGTAGGGTTCAGGTCCGGGGTTTTGACGAAGCTTGACTGGGTTTTATGTGAGTTTCTGTTGAACTTTTGACTTATACAATTTGTCTTCACCTGGGCCTGAGGGTTTAGGGTTTGGGGTGTGGAGTTCAGGGTTCAGCCCCTTGGTTTGGTGGGTGGTTATAGATTTTAGGGTGTAGGCTTTAGTTCGAGGGCTTTTGGTTTATGGACTTCAGGGCTTGGGAGCCCCAAATTGAACTGACCCACTACAATGTATTGGAACATATTCAGGCCTCATGCAGGAGGAGGGTTCATTTTGTCAGGGATTATATAAGATACTGGTATGTAGAGGTGTAGGTTGATATACAGGGCTAAACCTTGGGTACTGCTCTTCCTCAGTAACAGTCGGATAATCAGTATATTTTGGTTATAGATGGCCCTTAATAGGACCCCTAATACAGACTGTTACTGGGGGGGGGGCCGTACCCAAGCTAAACCCTTAACCCCAAACCTGTAGAGCTTACGGCGTCAGGTTCTTGAGGGTCGTGTAATTCAAAGGGGCTGACGGCTCAGAACTTTGGATCCAGGGTTTAGAGGTCTTTGGTAGATTTAGCGACTGGCTTCAGGGTTCAGGACTTAAGGTTCAGGGTTTAAAGGAACTTGAATGGGAACCCCAAACAGGGAACCCCAAGAATATAGTAGGAATGTACCTACCAGGGTCCTTATATTCCATTACATTCCTACTGTATTCTTAGGGTTCCCTGTTCCGGGTTCCCATTAAAGTCCCTTTAGGGTTTGTTGTTTGGGACTGCAGGGTCTGTACCTCGAAAAGCATCTCTCAGGATGGAAACCCAATGCCTAAGGATGTATATGGGTGGTTGTTAAAATTATGATCCTTTGTTGGGTACCCTGAATTTTTAGGTGCCGTATTATAATAGGGATCCAAAACAGGGATCATAATTTTGACAACCACCCATATGACAAGGCCCCCCGAATTGTTTAGGGCAGGGTTAGGGTTTAGGGTTCCCCCTCTGCTCGTGCTTATAGGTATATGCATTCACTTACTCGTTTACAATCATCTTCATATGGGTGGTTCCCGAAATTAGGTTTCACTTTGGGTCCCCCTATATACTAGGTGCCGTAATATAATCTATACCCCAAAAGGGCACATAATTTCGGGAGCTACCCATATATGTTTATACATACCGGTATGGGGGCTCTGGAGTGCGAGCTTGCTTGGGTTTGCATTGGCTTGGAGTTTCATATTCGGAGTTGGGGTCCAGCTTAGCTTACAATAATGCACCCCAAATCCGGTTAACCCTAAGCTCTAAACCCTAACTGGGATGTGGACACTTAGGCTTGCAATGATAATCTTCCTCAGGCAGATACACTTTAGGGCTCATGCATGGTGAGGGTTAAGAGGACAGGTTCAGGAATGCTTTGTGCTCAGAGACCACCCGCAATAGCATCTTGTCCCGATATATTATAGTATTCCAGTAAGGGACTATGCAACCTGCGCACATGTTTTTGCTTTGTGGCAGGCATGTTGGGCACTGCGCCCCAAACGATAAACACGAGCCGTTGCTTTTGCTAAAGTAGCTTTACCGCTTTAGCCCTTGTGTTGCTCAAAAGCTTTCTGTTGGTGTGGCCCCAAAAGTCCTAAACACCTAAACCCTAGGACCATAAATCCCCCTAGTCTTAAAACGCCCTAAGCCCTAATTGATCTCAGATGTTGCAATCTGGGCCGACATCGGCGCTGCTACCTTGCCGCATAGGGGGGGGACAAGCAGCTCAGCGTCTAGGATTTCCCTCCCCAAGCTAACGAGCAATTCCAATTTAGCCTCTGGTTCAAGTGATTAGGATTTTCTTCGGCATTTGGGGATATTACAAGTCCTCTAGAGCAAGAATATATCCTCCTTGTGCGGTGTAGTACTTTAAATATGGAACATAACTTACTAGGTTCAACCACAAAAAAACGCTACTCCAAATCTTTACGGCATAATTCGGCCGCTGGGGCAGGGTTTAGGGTCTCAAGGTTGGGTCCCAAATCTGGGGTTTAGGGTTCAGGGTTTCAACCCTAAACCTGCAACCCTTAACTTGAAGAGTAGGCTTTGTGGTTAAGCGTTCAGGGTCTAGGGTACTAGGCTTCAGAGATTTCAGTCTCAGGTTTTGTCTCTATGTCGGGATTAGGGGGCTTGCATGGAGGATGGCACTGGTTTTGATGGTGGAAGCCCAGTTACCCTGCACAGAAGCTCTTTGGGTTCTAGGTCAGAGGGTTGAGGGTTTAGGGGACGAGGAATGGTAGTCTATCACAATTTTACCTGTGCTTTGGTGGGTCAAAAGGAAACCTGTCTCCAACACCCCCCCTAAAGTCTGCTCCCTCTGAGGGAGTGTTACAGTACACGCTTTTGACATTGAACATTCTCCGTGTCTTCAGTACCAGACTTATCAGGATCTGGGGTAGCTGGGGCCATGCAACTCTATTGTGGACAGTGTAAGATGCGTGTTCAAGACCTGCAAATCTCTTTCACGATTTGCAAGCAGTGAGTTCAGCACCTCAGGCTTTCTCAGAAATCATGGGTTTCGTTTCTGTCAATTTTGGAAATGACCTTGATCCCCAGCTGATTGTCTGCGATTCGTACAAAGATTCCAAAAAGTTGGCTGGACCAAAATTTGCCGCCAATTCCTTAGAGAAAGTCGTCGAAAAAGTTGGCCAGGCCAACTTTTGTCCACGAACTCAATGATTTCTGAGAAAATCTTGGGCCTCCACCTGGTTTCCAAAGTTTGGAAATCGAAATTTTGGAAAACCAGCTGGATGGGCCAACTTTATTATCCACCAATTCCACAGGGCAAATCGTGAAAAAGGTTGGCCCGCCAACTTGAAGGGTCAGGGAGACTAAATAATGATAGCTATAGCCCTTCTACCCCACATGATATCTCCAATGATGCAATTCCTGACTTACCTAAGAAGTCCCCCTGAACCCTCCTAGTTAACCCGTCATGATGACTGCTAGCATTCCAGCAAGGCGACTTTCGGGCGGAGTGGTTTAGGGTTTAGGGCATTTCCTCTACCAAGAACAACCCTACTCCCCTGAAACCTTAAGACCGAAGCACCTCAGCGCTAACCCCTGGACCCTAAACGCTGAGGCCCGCGTAAAAACTTGTTCCACTAGCCCATACACGGGGGACCCCTCGTATCCTGAAAAGCCCTCAACGCTAAATCCTATACCCTAAACCCTATAGAAGCCCTATGCCCTAGACCCTACACCGCAAATACACATGCTCATAGCCCAAGTCCACAACGCTCCATTTCGAGGCTGGAGTTTGCCAACAGCCGATCTTCCGAACTTCTGGCTGCAGATGCCCGACCCGCCGCGCCCAAAAGCGCGTCTTCCTTCAGGGTCCCGTGCAGAAGCATGTTAAGCACATACTGGCTTGTTTTTGAATAAAAAAATTGTAAGGAAACCCTATTACGTACTAGATACGCATAATCTAGTAAGTTAACTTAGGTTCCTTGACAGTAGCCCAGTCCAGGGTGTTTTTGTGGCTTAGGTGATTAGACTATGTGTTTACGAGGCGTGGGTGGGGTCGAGAGGTGCTTGAACAGCATTAAGGTTTGAGGTTTGAGAGTTTAGGGTTTAAGGGTTCAGGGCTTAGGATCATAGACTGCATTCCGTTGACCCCGTCTGCAGTATCATTGTTGATTTTGCGGTGGTTTCCATCAATTATTAATAACATAATCTTACTGGCTTCAACCACAAAACACTACTCATGTGGATGTTGCTTAGGAGCCAAAAGGGAGGATAGTTCAAGTGGGGTAGATATGCCCGGTTTAGGAAACCTTAAACCCTAAACCCTACCATGTTTTTTTGGGATCAAGGCTTCCAAGCTGCCTTCATAAAAGCGACTACCCGTGTACGGTACATGGGAACGAGCAACCTGCATCAATTGGTTTAGGGTTTAGGGTTTAGGGACCTGAACCCTAAACGTAGGCTGCCGAAAACATCGAATCTAGATATAGCCCAAAAGGCTTTTACTCTATATACTTTTGGTTTCAGGTATTTCTAGAGTACGGGGTTTTTTCAGTCCTAGATGCCGAGTAATCCCCAGTCCTCCTGCATCCTTCATTGCACGTCCAAGGCCTCCCAAGTTCCTGAGTACCTCCCCCTTGAACCACCCCCCTGAGTGATCTTGATCCGTTTAGGGTTTAGCGTTTAGGGTTTAAAACCCTATGTTGCAATTCAGCGGAAACTTTTGGGGGACTTGGATTTGCGGACGAGGGGTCGGAGGTTGGGGTGTAGGGGTTGGGTTTGGGGCTAGGGGGGTTTAGAAGATAAACGTTTTTTGATGAGGGCTCCCAAGCGCCGAATCTTGGGCACCTACAAGTGGCCATACTATAATTACAGGCAAGAAAGCATAGTCTAGGGTTTACAGCAGTAGGATGGCTTTGCCCTCGCAACATGACAGCCACATTCAGTGCCTTCACTGGGGGTAGGTGGAATGTCCTAAACCCTAAGCCCCTGAACCCCCAAACCCTAAACCCCTAGACCCTAACCCCCTGAATCCTAAACCCCTGAATCCTAAACGCTAGACCTGAAATCCCTGGAATGCTTGGGTGTTGTGCACAGGTTACATGGTTTGGCGTCGTGAGCTGAAAGTGTGGCGTTTCAAAATAGATGTCACCACAAATTCTCTACCTGTTCCTGCCCCCAGTACAAGTTTGTCCATGATTTAGGCCTTAGACCCTAAACTCCAAAAGCCCTAAACCCTAAGCTTTCCAGGGTTTAAGGTGAGAGGCTCAGGGCCGAGCGCTCCGAACTGACATGCAATCCCCAAAAGGGCTTAGGGTTTATAGGGTTTAGGGTTTAGGGCCTTATGAAGAGGACTGTGCTTTGTAACGCGGGCTCTGTGGGGTTCCATATGAGCTGTAGTCTAAACTCCTGAAGGGGGTTATATAAGGGGTTTATACAGTGGACTTTGATAGGGTGTATGAAGGGGGAGCATATCAATTTCAGGGAGGGTGTGGTTTTGGGGGAGTTTTCCTTGCGATCATGCAGGGGTTATGGTGTGTGTATGCAACCCTCCTCAGGAAGATTGGCGACTGTACACCCTGAGCCCAAATCCTGAAACCCCAACCCTGAAGCCTAAACACTACAGACTAGTCACAAGACCCTCAGGCCAAGACCCTAAATACCAAAACCTAGAGCCCCCAACCCAATCCTATACAGCTTGTATATACACCGGAGCAGTACGTCTTGTAATTATAAGTATTCAGGAATTACACTATTCTTCCGGATCCTATGCGCTGCAACTGGGAGCATATCTGATGTTACCCAAGGTCAACCGCGGCAAGTAAGGACGCTAGACCTTTCTCTACATGCAGGAATGGTATCTTTGGGGATATTAGTTACGGTTCAGGGCTTAGGGTTGATATAAGAGAGGGAGCCCCGCTTAAAGACAACGCATTTCGGCGCCGCAGAGCACTTTCAGCATTCACAAGCGTAGCTGAAGTGCAGCAACATGTACAACCCTCTTGGATGAGCGCTGGCTAAGCCTTTGCTGAACCATCCAACACATGCAGAACCTTGCTCACTGTTCTTCAGTTAATTTGCATTGCTTGTGATTGGCCTGCACGCCGACATGATCCATGTATGGACGGTGTCAGGACAGGAGCTGCCGGCCATTAGCTTGGAGGATGTCCGCGACGTAAGAGACTTGAAGAGTACACTGCGCAGGCTGCACGGCTTTCCAATTTGCATGCAACAGCTATTGCACAACGGCAATAGTCTGGAGGACTCCACTCAGCTAGGTCCCTCTTCCGACATGTCCATGCAACTGGTCCTCTCGGCCCCTTCCTCGGCCAAGCAGCCGCGTGAGGCCGCCAATGAGCTTCTTGAAGCTTGCGAGATGGGGAGCTTGCTAGTTACACGATTGCTGCTGGAGGCTGGTGCCCATAAGGATGAGCAAGACACCACTGGCTACACAGCTCTCATGTGTGCAGCAAGCCATGGCCACGAGGAGATTGTACAGTTGCTGCTGGAGGCGGGTGCGGACAAGGATGCGCGAGCGCAGCTCTCATGTATGCAGCAAGCAATGGCCCCGAGGTGCCAATAAGGACGTGCAGAATTTTTGCGGCGAGAGCTTTCACGCTTGCAGCAAAATATAGCCACGAGGAGATTGCACGCTTGCTGCTGGAGGCTGGTGCCGACGAGGACGTGCACTCTATTACCTAGCGTGACACAGCTGGAGGGCGGTATGCTTCGTGGAAAATTTTACGACCATGCATAGAGATCTTAGCCAGCCAATTGGATCCAAATTTGCACAGACATCCTCTGAACTATATTCGCCAAGCCCTCATGGACTTCGCTCCCCCCAACCAACATGGAATCCCAAGCGGGCACTTGATGACCACAGTTCTTTTCTTAGGCTCATTTGTGGGCTTCCACGGTACGTCCAATGTCCTCAGACCATTTTGCATTGATTTTCGTGCTCGCAGCTGAGTAGATAAGATTAGCAAGAGACCAGGCGCAAGTGATCACACGCTAATACCTACCTAAACCCCAGAAGTATGTAAAATAATAGCCCTAAACCCCTAAGAATAGCCATAAAGGCCATTATTTTACATACTTTTGGGGTCCAGGTATGGATGATCCGGGAGTTGGAGGCGTACATGAAGATGTATTTGGCTGAGGGGTTAGGTATTCTGCTTACGAACCCATATGTTGGCTCGTATTGTAAAGTTCCGCCCTAGGCCTCAGGAGTATAGCCCCCCGTAAGTAGATAGAATATGGGGTATATGGGGATCTTATTATAATTTACCCAAAGCCATATTCTATATACTTAAGGGGGACTATGTAGGACCAGAGGCAGTTGAGGGGCCCAATCAGAGTAGAGTCGCGGGAGCTTTCAACCGCATTTCGGTCCCGTCACGGCAGTCTGGGTTTGTCGAGAATTGCTCCATAGATTCGGTACCTTTAAAAAGGTTATAGAGGGATGTATAGGATTTAGGGTATAGATTTCGGGTTTAGCGGTTAGGCTTAGGGGTACTTGGAGATGAATTTTAACTCTTCGCTTATTATAATCCTAAGGAACAGTAAAAATGTAATTTTTACTAGGGTTCCAAGTTCTCCATAGCAGGGGTTCACCAAGATTAGGGATAAACTCTGAATCGCTGGGGGCACGATCTGACTCTAAGGGTGTTTGGGTCTTGCGCACCGGGTTTTAGTCGTTTGGCATTGTGACCGACAGAGCAGGTTTAGGGTTCAAGAGTTTAGGATTCAGGGATTGGTTCCATGCCCCACAAATTCTGCAAGTTTCCGCCAGCACAAGCCTCTTCATGCTTAGGAATTAGGATTCCACACCCGAAGCCCTACACTCCGAACCCTGGACCCTAAACCTTGCAGGGTTGAGAGCTTCAGGCTTTGAGGTTCATGTGGAGACGGCTGTCAAATGTAACAGGAACATTACGGGATTCCATATTAGTTGATTAGGGATTTAGGGGTTTAGGGTTTAGGGGTTTGGAGGAGGGTGTGGTTATTTCTGGGGGAAGTAAGCTTGCGATCATGCAGCGGTTATGATGTGTGTATGCTGCCCTCTTCTGGAACATTGGTGAGTGCGCACCCCAAACCCCAGACCCGTTCAACTTCTACACCTAAGCTTTATGGGTTTAGGGTTTTCGGTTTTAGGGTCTAGGCTTTAGGGTTTAGGTATAAACACTAAAATTTAAACCGAAATCACAAACTCCTAAGCCTCAAACCCAAACTCCAATTTCAACGTAGGTGCCCTCTAGGGAACTCAGAGGCATAATATGGGGGGTGGGTTCGAGAGCCAGTGGCATTTCATTGGTCCCCCCAAAACAAGGAGTAGAGAGTATTGGGCTCTGTACGGGGACCACTCTTTTTGGAAATTCCCGTATAGGAATTCTGAGGAGACTGTCCAGGCATCCTTGTTCGTGACAGTAGAGGGATCATGATGAGAAGGGGAAGCTCTTGTAAGTATGCAGGGGTACTTACATTAGGGAACTTCCAGACTTGCATAGAAGTCAGAAGGTTATAGCCTTCTGACTTCCATGCAAATCTGGAAATTCCCTGACGCATTCTTTGAATTCAGCTATTATCTAAAACCCTAAGAAGCAGCTGAGAAATCATAATGGCTGCCAGGGGTCCCAGGAACTTAGAGTAATGCTGCCCAAGGTCATCAGCGATTAATAAAGACCCGAGAGCTTGGTGTGAAGGCAGGCAGGAGTGGTACGGAGATACAAGTTCCAATTCCGGACCCTAAACCCCAAACCCCAAAACTGTAAACCCCAAACCCCCGAAACCTTAAGATGTACGAAGCGGATCCCAGTTTGAAGACGGCATATTTCGGCACCAGGGAGCACGCTCAGAGCGACAAGGCCATAATTGCGACTTTAGCAGTACAACCCTGTAAGGTGCAGAACCTTACTCACCGTTCTTCTGTTAGCATTGCTTGTGATAGGCCTGCTTGACGCAATGATCCGCATATGGACGGTGTCAGGACAGGAGCTGCTCGCCATGGGCATGGAGGAAATCCGCGACGTAAGAGACTTGAAGAGCTCAGTACGCAGGCTGCGTGGCTTTCCAATTTGCATGCAAGAGTTAGTTTACGAAGGCAATAGCCTGGACGATTTCGACGATTTCACTGACCTAGATGCCTCTTCCGACATGTCCATGCAACTAGTCCTTTCGGCCCATTCGGTGGCCAGGCAGCCGCTGGAGGCCGCCAAAGAGCTTCTTGAAGCTTGCGAGATGGGGAACTTGCAAGTTACACGAATGCTGCTGGAGGCTGGTGCCTACACGGACATGCAGGCCGGCTCTGGTTGCACCGGTCTCATGCACGCAGCCAACAAAGGCCACGAGGAGATTGTACGGTTGCTGCTCGAGGCTGCTGCGGACATGCACGTGCTGGCTATCAACGGCTACACAGCTCTCACGTATGCAGCAAGCAATGGCCACAGGCAGATTGCACGAATGCTGCTGGAGGCTGGTGCCAACAAGGACGTGCAGAATATTGACGGCGAGACAGCTTTCACGCTGGCAGCAGAACGTGGCCACGAGGAGGTTGTGAGGTTGCTGCTTGAGGCTGGTGCTGACAAGGACGCGCAGGGCAGCACTCGCTGCTACACTGCGTATGCACTCCTGCAAGCAGCCGAAAAAGGCCACGTGGAGATTGCACGGTTGCTGCTTGAGGCTGGTGCCGACGTGCACGCGCGGGCTATCAACGGCTACACAGCTCTCATGTATGCAGCAAGCAATGGCCGCAACGAGATTGCACAATTGCTGCTGGAGGCCGGTGCCGACAAGGACTTTCAGAATGTTCACGGCGACACAGCTCTCATGCTGGCAGCAGCACGCGGCCACGAGGAAGTTGTACAGTTGCTGCTTGAGGCTGGTGCCGACAAGGACGTGCAGAATGACGGCGAATACATTTGCTACACGGCTCTCATGTATGCAGCAAGCAGTGGCCACAAGGAGATTGCACGACTGCTGCTGGAGGCTGGTGCCACGAAGGACATGCAGAATGTTGACCGCGAGACAGCCTTCATGCTCGCAGCAACACGTGGTTTCGAGGAGATTGCACGGTTGCTGCTTGAGGCCGGTGCCAAGAAGGACGTGCGGAATATTGAGGGCAAGACAGCTTACATGCTAGCAGCAGAACGTGGGCACGAAGAGATTGTACGTTTGCTGCAGGAGGCTTGTGCCGGCGAGGACGTGCAGTCTACTACTTAAGGTCACACAGCTCGTGGGCGGTATGCTTTGTGAAAAAATCTTGTGTCCACGCATACAGATCCCAGCCAAATAAGAATTGCACAGAAATCCCCTGAACCATAGTCTCTGGGCCCTCAAGGCCTTCGCTCCCCCAAACCAACATGGGATCCAAGGCGGGCACTTGATGACCACAGTTCTTTTCTTAGGCTCATTTGTAGGCTTCCGCGGTACACCCAATGTCCTCGCACCACCTTCCATTGATTTTTGTGCTCACAGCTGAGTGGATTAGGTTGGTGAGAGACCAGGCACAAGCGATCACGCGCTCGGTAGGTAAATCTGTGGATGATCTTGGAGTTGGAGGCGTACATAAAGACGTATTTCGCAGAAGGGTCGGGTATTCTGCTTACGAACCCCCATACTGGCTTGTAGGGTAAAGTTGAGGCCAGTTTAGGTGATACAGTTTCAGGTGGTTCACACCTAGGCCCCAGGAGTATAGGACCAAAGGCAGATGAGGAACCCAAACAGAGCAGAGTCACGCGAGCTCACTTCACACAACCGCATCTCGGTCCCGCCATGACAGTCCGGGCCTCAGTGTGGGCCTTGTAAGGATGAAGACATGAGCTGTAGTCTAAAACTCTGCGCAGGGAGGTGAATAATGTAGGGGATTACAAATGGGACCATGAAACGGACGACTATAAAGTAGACTACAGCTGATATAAGAGTTAGGTTTCGAGTTCAGGATTTAGGGTTTAGGGGTTCAGGTTGAGGTTTAGGGTTGTTCTACGGGTCCTTGTAAAGGAGGAAGCATTGGGAATACACTTTCTGAAAGGAAGTTTCCGATCAAAAAGGGAACCTTCGTTACGGCCAATTTAGGGATAGCCACTTTCGAGCAACTACCATGTGATGGTGCTGCTGCTGTCATGGCTTCTGTTTAGAGCCTGTTCTGAGATGGCATTTTCATGGTCCATGTTTGGGAACGTTGAGATGCGGCACTTCACTCTGAGGGCGCCGTGAGAGAGACAATGCTTTTCGGGGACTAGATTTTAGGTCATTTGGGGCCGCTTACCTCAGGATTCAGGGTGAGAGTGTAGGATAGGGATACCAATATTCAATACAGATGGTCATGTTGGGCCCTGCTGTTGTCTTGCCCCTATTTACCTTGGTTTGCAGCTCTTTTCCGAATCATGCAACATTCGGGTACCTGAGACGGTGCCACCACAGTTTTGTTTGGCGGGTTACGTATTCAGATTTAAGCAAGATTCCCCTTCTTGAGGTCCTACAGTTTTGTAAAGATATTTTGCGGTCATCATTTGCGGAAACAGTTTGTTGTTGCTTGGATTGATAGGGCAAGAAGTCAGACAGCAACTGGCAATGCCATACAGGAATACGTTATCCCTTGCAGATATACGCCCCACATGGCAAAAGCCGTACATGAGTGGGCCAAGCACCCTGGACCCTAAACACAAACCCTAAACCAAACATCTGAGAAATTGACTCCCACTACAGCCCTGAGAACCTGCAACGCCAGCTCAAGTTTACAAGGCTAAGAGGCACTGTTCTGGTTTAGGGTTTAGGGCTTGAAGGGCTTAGGCCTTAGGGTATACACTAAATCTAAGGATGTAGGCATAGTATGAGTGTTTAGGGTTAGGATTTAGTTCGGGTTTATAGGGTTTAAAGTATACACTAAGTTTTAGGACCATGGACCTTGCATGCTACAATCTAGGCTTGCTGACGTTGTGCCGGCTTCTGCGTAGTAAGACACATAGTCGCTTCCCCCGACACACACACACACACACACACAGATTCTTGATACAGTACTCACTACTCCCCATTAGAGAACTTATATATAGCGGCACATATTGAATATTGGGGGCTGGGGGTGTTGAAAAACAGTGTGAGGGGAGTAATATGAGGAGGGCTTGTTAACAGTCCTTGAAATTGCATATGTTCCCATTCGCAGCAGGGCGAACACAATCCGGAAGCCTAAACCACAACTCGTACGCCCTATAGACCTTGAATCCTAAGCCCCGAATCCTAAAGGAAGGGCTTGAGTTCCCCTACATTCCCACTGTTCCGAAGCGCCCCACACGCTCACAGCGGGCCATGAACCCTAAACCCTGAACTGCGTGCCATCTACAGGCTGGGCTGCGGTTAATTATTGGGAACTTGATTTAAGTTACTATACTGGGGAAACCCTGCTAATTACTATACATACCCATTATGGTAACCTTAAACCCTAAACCCCATATACCCCTATATATATATATATCATACATATATCTATATATAGCCTATATATATACCCACTATGGTAACTTAATTTAAGTTCCTTAACAGCAACCCAGCAGGTCGTCAGCGTTTTGTCCACCATTGCGGTCTTCCTCAGCTCTGCGGCACAGGCGTGGCATTGCTCGTTTTAGATTTAGGGTTAAAGGTCGATGGGTGTAATGCATGTGAGTTTGGGAGGGTAAGGCCTTTGTTTTTTAAGTATGAACTCGGGTATAGATCTAGTTTACGGATTTGGGTAGAGATTATAGGTGCAGCTGGTTGTCCTAAAGCCTAAGCCCGCTGTTGCTATTGCTATCACGCCCCGCAATGGACGGATAGAATTTAACTTTTGCGGAGAAGTTCATGGGAGATTCCGCACCGATTAGGGGGGTCCATGTTGCTCGTCAAGTTGGATCGGATTCCATCTCGCTTAGAGGGGGATGTAGGGAACCCCTAAACACAAGCTGCGTCTCACTCCAGACCCAAGGGTTTAGGATCAGGGGCGAGGGATGAACGGTAGGGGCTTGAAAAGAAAAACCTAAGCCGCTCAGCCCTACACCCTGCAGTAAACCAGTAAGCCCCTAAATCCTAAAGCCGCAAACTACCCTACACCCTGGACCCATAAACCCTAAAACCC